>BROG01000549.1:365000-505831 GCA_030159075.1 Atrina japonica
AGTTTCCATGATAATATATATTGTGACCAATATCATTTTCCATAACATGAATAAGACAAATTGTAAACATCTCTGTCAATTCAATTTGGGATTAATCATTCGTAAAACACAATTAGAAATTAGAAATTACTGAAACAGTGTTTTGTTTACATTGTTGGGCTTGCTTTGTCGTTTCGACATGCCACACAACTAAAATTGAAAAAGTAAAATGAAACTTGAAGAGCCATTCATTTGTATAATTTTGTATCAAGGGAGTGGAACTTTCTGCTTTTCCAAAGAGTGTTTATTTCCTTTTCGCAATATTGAACTTCACATTGCTTCCTATGATTACAATAAACAATGTAAAGAATACATGTAATTTGCCTCCATTTCATTCATATCGAAGCCTTATCAGAACAGTATTGGAAACTGGCAGACATTTTAATGTAGAAATGTTGTACGTTATCACTTAAATTTCTAGAGGAAACAACAGTGTTTCCAGAACATATCAAACTGATATGATGTTAGCTGGGGACCTCTTCCTGGAATCGTTAGAATACTTGTATCAAATCACATGTGCTTTCTGTACAAGATTAAACTTTAGTGACTGTTTTTCTTACTTAACTATTGGATCCCACCCAAAATAAAATATATCGCTAAAAGTAAAAATAAGTTCAAAAGAGGTGTATGATATCTTAAAAATTTATAATGAATTACCAAAAGCACAGAAAAAATGAGAAGACATTTTCCGAAACTTTGAACAAGATGAATGGAAACTAATATATTGCATACCCTTCTTAATTGCACATCACACAAAACTCCACTGGTTCCAATATAGGATTAAACATATGATTTTAACAAAAAATAAATTTGCTTTTAAAATTTGAATCTGTGCAAATATACCTTTTGTCATGCACATAAAGAATCCATTATACATTTATTATGGGAATGTGAACATATTCAGACTTTTTTGTATGATATTCAGGCATGGTTAACACCATTTTCTATAAATTTAGAAATAAACAAGAACAATTTCCTTCTCTGTACAGGTAAATTATCGAAGGAAAATTTAGTAAGTTACTTAATTTAAAATACTTTATCTATGTGAGGAAATAAAATAAGGAGAAACCTTCAATTATTGCCTTAAAATTACCCCAAGCAAAACTATTTAGTTTACAAATGTATAGCTGTCAAAAATAAAAGAATTGACTCATTTAACATTGAATTTGTAAATTGGAAATTAGCATTAGCTATGTGATAGTAACATTTTTATTTGTCAAGTACGTGTATATGGAACCCACTTTCCCTCTTTTTCTTGCTCTTCGCTTCGTTACTTCATTCTGTCTTTCTCTTCTTATCTTGGATATCTATTCCTTACCCCATTCTGTCTCTCCCTTTCTTCAGTATTACAAAATCTGTTTTTCTTCAGGATATTTACTTTTGTATGTTAGTAAAAAGTATATACAAGTATATGTGCATGCATGTTGTATGTGTTTCATGTTTAAGTTTGGGTATTATTTAAGGATTGTTTTTCATTATTTGAACATCATCGGAGTATAAAAGCAATTGCTCATGGAAAAAAATCTATGCAGCAAGAGGTGCTGCACAATGATTTTTTTCCATCAGCAATTGCTTTTATACCCCGATGATGTTCAAAAATGAAGAACAATCCCTATATTTATATACATTACCATTTTTCAGTGAAACTGTAGTCCACTGGATACTAAATTAATTCCAGAACACTGACTTTGCGGGGTTGTTTCCATATGACGTAATGGCTCAACAGCTGTTTTGACAGCAGTAGTTCTCTTTTCTGATCGCAAATACTAATGGAATTAAGGTTTAATTTCTTTTTTATATCATATTGAAAGAAACTAGTGATATGGACAATTTTGAATACTTATTCTCAGATTTAGTTCGCGAGTTTTAATATTCGACCATTTAGTAGTGGCGGGTTGAATGTGTCAGACGAGAATTGCCCGAATGGGCCGTGTGCAAATGGCTGATAGGCCTACAATGTGCGATTTGGATAGCATCAGATGATTGTTATTTACAACAAATTTTCGTTTGAATTCTGATATTTTATCAGTGGAATATACCACAGAAAGTTTGAGTGTGACTGTTAATATTCGTTCATGACAACTGGAAGTAGTCATTCTATTTGATATTTTACCAATCGCTGAAGAGCCGGCCTGGCTCAGTCGGTAGCGCGCTCGACTCTGGATCGTGAGGTCGTGAGTTCGAGTCCCGCCGGCGACAGGTTGGTTTCCTGTCTTTCGGATGAGACAGTAAAAGCTGGAGGTCCCGTGTCACGGTAGGTGTCGGCACGTTAAAGAACCCTCACTGCTCAATGGCCGTAAGTGCCGAGCATAGGCCAAAATTTGAAGCCCTTCACCGGCATTTGGTGACGTCTCCATATGAGTGAAATATTCTTGAGTGGGACGTTAAACAACAATAAACAAACAAACAAACAAACCAATCGCTGAAACAACTGGGATATGCCGTGAACTGTGAAAGGATGACGGTTTCGTAACTTTTATTGTTCTGGTTAAAAGATAATTATCGACACGTTCGTTATGGAAAATGCGTGTAAGCCTATAAATTATAATAGATTCATATGTCAATTCAGACTTCAGTTTTTACCAGCTGATCATATAGAGTATCCAGGCAATTTACTCAGAAACCTGGTAATTAGCCAGGTAGTTAGCCTAGCAATTAATAAGATGTGAGGTGAACTGAGAGTCGATTTCACGCGATGCGAGTGACGAATTGTTTCTGACAGGAATATATGGTGACGGAAAAGCAAGCTGTTTATCAGAGATGCAGGACAAAATTGCACTAGACCTGACTTCCTTTTCAACTTACTTACAAACAACGTAACTACGAAGCAAATTTTTATTTCTGTGGCCTGTGTTTCTTTTCATAACATGACCTAGATCTATTGCAATAGGCCTATGATATGGGCATGTACAGTGTACTTCATATGCAGGCCTAGTCTTGTGTTTTCGATTTCTTTCAGTGATTTTTTTTTTGTTTTGTGGTAATTAATGGCTTTAAATAAAAATATGGAATGAATGTGTGCTATTTTATTCTTTATTGATCCATTCATATGTTCAGAGAATACTTGTCCGACAAATCGATGCCGTAACATGGTCATGGAAAGGGTTTAGATATTCAGGTATTCCTACGCCAGCTAGCGGTTAACACTTAGATCACGTGATGACCCACTGGTTTTATTGATACAACAACACGGAAATTACAGTCGGTATGTAAATATTTATGCATATTTATATTTGTGCTTGTGAATATATGTACATGTAACATTGTTGGATACATATATACGTGTGGGTGAATATATACCTATGTATACATGCATATTGAAAAATTATATGTACACCAATGTACACCAATGGGTGATATAAATGTTTAACCTGATTTGTGTAGTTATATTCAATATATGTATGTATGTATGTGCATATGTGTATGTTACTATATATGTATGTGTATGGTAATATGGATAGGTTTGTATGTATGTATGTATGTATGTATGTATGTATGTATGTATGTATGTATGTATGTATGTATGTATGTATGTGTGTGTGTATGCATGTATGTATGTATGTATGTATGTATGTATGTATGTATGTATGTATGTATGTATGTATGTATGTATGTATGTATGTATGTATGTATGTATGTGTATGTTTGTACGGTATATGTGTGTATGTGTATTATGTAAATGTAGAACATGTGTGGATATGTGTGTATGTATGTGTATAGTTATATAGTTATAGTCCTTATATGTTTGTACATTATTGTAATACACAGTTGACAACTGCACCACTGATAACAGAAGAACAATGAACAGAGAGAGAGAGAGAGAGAGAGAGAGAGAGAGAGAGAGAGAGAGAGAGAGAGAGAGAGAGAGAGAGAGAGAGAGAGAGAGAGAGAGACTATACTTATGTTGTGATATTTCACAGCTTACCGCTCTAACTTGTATCATCGGCCGTAGGCTGAAGAAATGTGCGCAATACAAATACATATGAATGAGGAAGTAAATAAGAGAAGGATCGAAACGAAAGAAAGAAAGAGATAGTAATAATGCACTTAACACATCAAAGTGCTTGTGGTGTGATGGGGAGACGAATCGACCAGAACAAAAATTCATAAAAATCATTAAGTGAATATATCTCATGCAATATATGTATCAAATTATGTGTTTTTGTAATGGAATATATAGCTTTGTGTACCAAGGCGCCTTTTAGATTTATAGTTGTGTATAAGTTAAAGGCGAGTGAAAACACTTTTAATGGATCAGTATCATTGTTTGTCTTAAATACAATGTAATCGAATGTCTATGAAAATGTTACCCATAGAGTAGATTAAACATTTTGTGCTGACAAAGAACTATAAATTTGCTGATCAAATGACGTATTTTACACCCATTAGGGTTAGGCTAATTGTGTTGGTAAAATGTACCAAAAATCAATTCATTTTATGTAGTTACAGCTTTTAACATGTCTACATCTTACAGAATATCAATACAACGTATCACTTAAATAGATCAGATTTTGACACATATTAATTCAAGATTATATTATCTGTGTTTTTCTGTTTAGAATGCTTTGTTTGTAAAATCTTTTTCATATGTTGGTAAAAAGGTTTGTGTAACAGGAACGTTTTACGTATAGCCTTGTTTTAAGACCCCTGATTATGGAGGTAAGTGATGTTATTTTTAATGTCTTTGGAACTTAAAAATCACACTTTCTGCATTTGTAAAGGGTTATCAATAAGGGAACGAGAGATAAAGATCGATAGAGACAGAGGAAGAGAGATATTAAAATCAAGTGATTTTATATTGCTACCTTCGTATTTGCTGCAATTCATAATTTAATACCATTAAGCTGTATTTTTACTACCGATATAATAAGAAGAGATGACATAATATTACTAGAAATTTATCAACTTATCACATTTGATTATTGTGTTATACTCATACCAAAAAACCACAAGACTTATCATAAGTGTGCAGTTTACATTAGCATATTGCATTTAATTGATATATTGACAAATGATTAATGAATAACATCAATAACACATTTGCAACATACCTTTTAGTGTTCATTATTACGTAATTTGATATAGAGAGTATTTTATTTTAACCAGTTTGTTTTCGTTTTTGGGGTGGGGGAGGGTAGGTAAGAAGGGTCAGGCAGCATAACAAGCAGAAAGAAATTTGTGTAATGCAAAGAATATAAGTTCCTGGTTTTGTGATAGTGAAATGGATGTTTGCTGAAGAATTATAATACATTACACTTGTCGGAAATACAATTTACAGGCATATTATGATAACAACGGAATGGGGAAATTAATGAGTAAGGCTTCTTGAAGCGAAAATGTAATGCTGTTATCAGAGATGAAATATTGCATTCGAACTGTGTATGTGATTTTATTTGGCAAAATATAACTAAGTTTCTATACATTTCGGAATCAATAAGAAGTGAAGATATAGTTGTTTTTGTGTTTGGTAACAGGTCGTGTTATAAGCATAATATATTTATTTATAAATCAATAAAGGCTACACATATATCTCAATAAAATCACGTAGATGAATAATCCTCTCAGTTACATTTAGGTTTTTTAAAATTAGAATAATTTTTCTTCTATTTGACCACTGTAAATGGATGGCTATCTTAGCTTTAGATTTATATGGAATTTAAATGGTGTTACTGAAGAAAACAAAGTTTAATAGAAGACACAAGATTTAACCGGAGAAGAAATTAGAAAACTATGGTTAACTGTTTAATCTAATTAACTGAAGAAAAAAACTATGATTATCAAAAGAAAATATTCTACGGATAATCAATAATCATTTTGCAAAAGTTTCAGTTATAGCCAATTCGCCAAATAATTTCAATTTTTGTTTTCCCGTTTTTTAATATAATGAAAAATAATTTATCTTTTTTCGAACCTGTAAGGTAGCAAGGTATGGACGAAAATTGGCGATATTCGATTTGTTTTTCCATGTGTTATAATACCAAAGACTTGAATGAAATATAGAAGAAAAAACTAGCAGATAGCCTTTGATTTGGCATTTAGATATATCGATGATGTTTTGTCAATTAATAATAATTTCCACAAAATGTCAATGCAATATATCCCCAAAAAATAAAGACACAACAGAATCAAGACCACATGCCTCCTATTTAGACATTTTACTGACTACAGACACAGTCGGAAAATTAACAACCACGCTATATGCCAAACGCGACATTTCGACTTTTCCATCGTAAATTTCCCATATGTAAGTAGTAATGACCACAACACCTGCATATGGTATTTATATCACACAAATAATCCAATATGTCATCACATATTCAAACGTATGAAACATTTCATATAAAGAAATAAACTATTTACTGACAAGTTGAGTCGTCTTCACCAATTGTTACCATGACCTTCCTTATTTATTTCATTTGAATTTGACTGTGAACTGACGGCGGGTGTGACAGGTTAAAAAGGGATGATGCTTATTTCTCCATGGACCTGATCCTACCTCTGGATTTCCAGAGGTTCGTGTTTGTCCAATATTCACGAGATTCGTATGTGTATCCTAGGCATTCTGAACATTGATACTTTGGTGTCTGATACTTTTATGTTCATCAACGATATTTTATACATAAACGTATATTATTATATAATACAATACATACACAATGAAGTCATTATTTAATGCCGTGTAATTGTCGATGTCGAAGAATACATATATCCCGCGTTTCTGTATAAGCCTTTAAGGCAAGCACTGCCGCTGCAAATTTACTTCGCTTTTTTGAAGTACAAAAAGGGTTTTAATGAGTTAATGGCGCATAATATGAAATTTCGACTGCCAAAATAAAGACATATGAAACCTGTAATAATTTTTACTCAAAATTAAAGTATTTACTCAATACACGCCATATGGTGGCGAATAAGTATCAATGGCAGAGAAGAGATCCTGGTTGCGATGAAACTTGGAGAAGACCTCTGACCGTCCACGGGTTAACCGACAAACATTCTCACATTAGCTAAGTTTTAAGTGGGGTTCGAACTCAGGGTGGTAAGGGGTGAGAGTCGTATGTACTGTACAGTGTGGTACTCTAACCACTTGTCCACAGACACCCATTCGTGTTCTAGTGTAAGGGTAATATAGTTAAAATAGAATTGAATTTGCATTGATAAATTTAATGAAATGCAATGATTGATCAGATCATTTTTCATCGAACTTTTTCCGTAGGACATATGCATCGGGTATAGTATGCTGGCAGGGGGTGGTGGGGCGATGTTCAAACCACTTGCCCACGGAAATCCATTTGTGTTCTAGTGTAAGGGTAATTTATCAATTTCTATTGATGCAATCCAGTGATTCTGGCTGGGAATGGTGTAGGGCGATGCTCTATTTTAGTGTAACAGCAAAACAGGTTAGATAAAAATTCAAAATCGTATTGATAATTTTAAAATTATGCAATGTTTGATCGTATCTTTCTTAGTTACGGCAAGTGCTTGAAAAGTCAACAGATGTATTTCTCTGCGTATGCTTTATAGATATTATAGTAAAGCACAACATTACTCAAGCTGTATTATTTGTTACGTCTTTTCAGTACTTTTAGAATTTGATTTAGATTTTGTGATGAATATAGTTACATAACTGACCAGTGGCTAAAAGTGAATGACGCTTGAATGTTCACAAAATAAATTTGATGGCACCAGCCCATGATATGCGCATATGTGTCTTTGGGATCCCAGCAGTTGCAGTCAACATATATGAGACTGTGTATTAAATGTATTTAACTATGTAAATAGTTAAGGCGTCCGCTTGTTTACACGGTTAATAGTAATTACACATACATTTGTATCTTCCCTATATTTAGATGCATATCCATTTGAATTTCTTTTTACTTTTACTATAACACGATAATAAAGGAATAACATATCGGTCTAAGAATTGATCCAGTAAAAAATTAGCTAACCATTAACCCTTTTACTAATTCACCATGTAGACAATGAAATGAAGCAAGTAACACTTTGCACATTTATCTGAAATCCGCTTCACCATGTCCTTGCTGGTTGATGTGTATGATTTGTATCTATGAGGCAATGCGGATTTTTTCTATTCGGTGAGTTTGGTTAAGTGCCCCTTCTCATATTGGCCAAGTTAGCCAATATTTTACAGGAAAGACCGACTTTTACCAGTATTGACAGTATTTCCAAAACTTATTGATGATATTGCGTTGGCCATTTTTGCATTTTACGACAATATATGAACAGTCAATTAATTATCTTTGATAAAAAAAATTCAGATGAAACCTGAAAAGATACATAAAGTGTCATACAGCTGTTTGTGCACTTCTAATATAAGAGCTCATGTATCATTAATGAATATATAATTGATACCCGACATTTTTAATCAGAGATGTTTTTTTCCAATTATTTCATAATATACATTTTCGTCTGTCATGACTATTTCTGTTCCTTGTCAAAGTATCATTAATTAAAAAATTCCCATCCCCACATGTAAAAGTCATTTTTGAAAATATGCCATGAATGCGAGACAAAACGTATTGTAAAACAAGACCTTTAAGATGCAACTATCTTGGAAACTCGTTGATAAACTTAGGATTGATGGTATATAAGTTTTTTATGAATTTTGGTCAAAAAGGGAATAAATTTTATATACGACGATTTTAAAGAAGATGGTAGCAAGTATGATTATTAGGAGTTCAAAGTATAGATATGAACTCAACAACATATGGCTTTCTTACTTTTTATAGTTTACTTATTGTAATTCAAAAAATAATGAAAATAACCTGAATATACAACAGAAAAGGCAAAATCATATTTTCATAAAGAAAATGAAATTGATTTTTAAAAGTAGTAAAGGTTTCCGGGCTATGTAAAACAAACTAATCAGAAATCAAGGTAATACAACAGATCAAACAAATCTGTTATAATCTGTTTACTTTTTTGCAATGACAAAAATGAAGCTTTATCTATTATTTTTTGGGAAATGTAATATAGTGTTTTCGAAACCGATCAATTTTCAAAGAATAAGAATCTAAAAAGTCGAAAATACTAATCTACTACCTATGAAAAATACATATATACAATATGAAATGCTTACCAAAAAAACATTCCTGGAACAGCCGTTGGCACTAATGAAATGATGAACAACATTTTGATATCGGTTATATAATTATAACAGTGCCATCAAATGGAACATATTCTTTGATATTCTCTATTAATCTGTAAACCAACAAGATCCAAAAATAACGGATGGTATTTCATCGAACTTGACCTTTTGACCTTTTCACCGAAATCGACAGTATTGTATGCTACATTTGTGGCGGGTATGGGATACCTGATCCTCGAGACCATTTTTATCCAAAAAAAACAAAACAACAAAAAAAAAAAACAAACAAAAACAAAAAACGAAAAAAAAACAAAAAAAAAAACAAAACAAAACAACAAACCAAACAAAAACAAAAACAAAACACAATCCAACAACGCATTCTAATGGATTTTCGATTATCCATGGGTACTTCTTCATTTTTACTTGTTAATGAATATTCATGTATGTTATAGTGACGTCATAGTTTAAGTAGTTGTTTGTACGAGATCGTTCAATTTGAAGCTCATTGCCACTTTTAACTTTTATTTATAGAACGTATGCTATGTACATTATATCTAAAATTGCAGTCAACAAGTTGTTTGGTATTTAGAATTTGGTGGACTTCTTGGATAATACCATTACCAACTCGCCTTGACAACACAGGATCACTCGTTGACTGTTGCTATGTACGAAATCACTCTCAAGTTCAGTCTTTATATTAAAAACTCTAATGATAAAATTTCCGACAGTCTGTTTTTAAGATACACCTGTATGCTAATATTAAATTAACACCATTTAAATTCGAAAATTTTCTAAAGCTAAGATTTTCTTTACAGTGGTTACTCTTAGACGAATTTCGGCTATACTTTTAGAGATATTATTTGGCCTTGTATGATACCACTTTATCTTTAGAAAATACACATAATTTTCAAATTGGAGCTCAACTGATGAAGTCTGATTGACAGAAACATTTTTGTCTTGAGCATTATGGCTTTGGTAGTATGTTTATAATATTTATAAAGAATACAGTTGAGTTTGACCTATATTTCACGATATAACATAGGGCAGTGACCGCTTTTTATAAGTCGCTTCTCTTACTAATAAAAAATAAAGTGAAAGAATAGGAGCATTATTTTTTCACTCTGGAATTTGTAATATTATGCTATATTATGTATAAGAAGACGGAAGTCATTGAAAGTAACCAAAGCAATATTTTGCTAGGACAAAACAATTAACGGTCACATGAAACAATTTCTTTCTATTGAAAGGCAAACATAATGATTGGCATACAGAAACTATTTCGATAAATTGAAATTATCAACCAAATTAGACTACCTGATAAAAATATATATTTGATATGCTTTTTTGTTTTTCACTGATATTAGTGAAATGCTTTTATTTTGATAATCGATATCTTTGCAATATATCTTTTGATTTCTAATTTATTGTGACTTGGTCTATAGACGCTTTATGAGTTCTCGAAGTAATCTCATGCAGAAACAAATCTCTTCACGGCGGAATATCCCTAAAGACCACGTTGCTTTTGAGACCACCTGACATTTAAAATCATACATATTTATTCTATGAAACTTTTCTTGGTAATAGTTGGTATCCGAGATGTTTTATAATTAAAAAGTCGAGACCCTTGCCGAAAAAAAAATTTTGCTTATCAGACCAATTTGAGCCAGTCAGTTAGGTGGTCTTGTAGCAAGGTTTCACTGTAAATTGTTTTAAGTCCATGAAAGGTATTCAACTAATTAAAAACAAATACTAAAGTATACGTTAACTCTGTACCTAGATCTGTGTCTTTCTGTTAAAAAGCAGAGAAAAGCGGAAAATATCTATATAGCGATAAAAGTATTCAAATGACGTCGTGATATGAGTATTAGTTAAATATGTCGCCAGTCAACCACTATTGGTGTGATGTATTAGAGCATTATGTATTATACAGTTAAGTGTTGGTATTTCGTTACTAATCTGCTTAATCAATTAATTATCTTGCTGTGAATTTTAGGCCACCAGAACCGAAGCCTCGGTGACCTATTGCGATCATCTTTTGTCCGTCCGTCGTTGATTGTTAGTCATTTTCAACTTCTTCTCAATAACCCATGGGCCGATTGTAACTACACTTGGCATGAAGTATCCCCATGTATGCGAATGAAAAGGGGATGAATCAAAAGGAGCCTCAAAAGGAGCTAGAAGGACCAAAACTTTAAAAATATTCTTCTCATGAACCAATGATCACATGACTTTCAAATTTTGTATGCATGATTGTAAAGTCCCTATCTAGGAAGTCTACGAACTAAAATGAAATCTGTCCAAAAACGAGCCTCTAGGGGGCGCTTCAGTAACGTAAGGTACAATTGTATTACACCTGTTTTGGTTTTTTTTTTTTGTAAATTTTAGACAATTTAGACTATTTCTCCAGAACCCTTGGGCCAATTTGAACCAAACTTGACAGGAAGTACAACCATATTTGCCGATGAAAAGGTGCTAGGAACAATTCATGCGTCGACCCTTGTTGGAGTTATATCCCCTTCTTGGTGAATTTCTCATGTTTTGTAAGTTTTGTCTTATTATCTTGAAAAGTATCAGATACGGAAAAAGTTATAGAAGTAAAAATGTTCAGCACGCAAAGATATACAAAAACGTCAAAGGGCTGATATTGTCAGATCGACCTTTATGGGAGTTAATTCCCCTTTTAAGTGGATTTTTTATATTATGGGCTGTTTATGACATTATCATGAAATATATGATAAATAGAGTGAAAGTGAAAATATTCAGTGCGCAAAGATCTACAAAAAAAGGTTAACAGTGTCGAAATTGACGGATCTCCGTTTATGGGAGTTATCTCCCGTTTAAGTGGAGTCTTGGGCAGTTTTATCCTATTATCTTCAAAAGTATAATAGATAAAATGAAAGTGAAAGACGCAATAATGATCTGCATGCAAAGATCTACAAAGAAAAGAATAGGGTGGAATTCGTCAGGTCAAGGCTTTTGGGAGTTAATTCACTTTAAGTGAATTTTCCATGTTTTTGCCCATTATCTTGAAAGTATTATAGATAGAAGGAAGCAAAACTGTTATGCATGCAAGAATCTACTAAGTATCGATAAGGTGTCAGAGTCAACCTTATGGGAATTAATGTTTTGCTCAGCTTAGCGTTATGACCATCGTCGTAAAACCACGATCCGGTGTTTTTTCCTACCCGTTGTCCCATGCCACCGATTCTGGACCGTGTTTTTCACCGGCCCAGCGGGCCTTTGTTTTTACATTTGATGTTAGTGAACATACATCATATAAAATATTAGGAAACCTTACATAAAGGGCAGTCGTACAGATATAAAAATCACAGTCTTTGTTTGACCTAACACACTCAGTAAATTCCATTTGGGATTCGCTTATCGCTCGAGTCCAATATGGAATTTACCGATGGTGTACATATCATATCAGGTACAACAAAGCCCTAGTAAGATATATATATATATATATATATATATATATATATATATATATATATATATATATATATATATATATATATATATATATATATATATATATATATATATATATATAATTCATATCCATCGTTAAAAAAACATTCTATTTTCGTTTTGCCGACATCTGTCTTTGATGTTTTTCGAGATATTTGACCTAATGTAACGATACTTAAGTTATTTTTTTTCTTATTTTATGATGTATGAACTATAGCTACATATTCATGTTAATTTCTTTAAGGGCACATGTATCATAAATGTCATCATAATACATTGTAACTTCGTAATATAACAGTTTGAAAGAATAAAATAATTTCAAAAGATGGTTGAAATAATTGGAGCCAGATGTAGAAGAAATAAAAAACAATATTAGTTTTGTTAAATGTATTTAGAGATAAATGCCGATGTGGTTTAAATGATTTGTACAGTTAAAATTAAAATGTCAGAACCATTTTTCGATCGTAGAAAGCTAAAATGAAACTAGATCAGTTTTACCATGCCCTGAAATGAAAATAAAAAAAAAAAAAAATTGAAAAGAAAATCTTTACATTCAAAGATGTATAATGCAAGATGAAGTGTTAATTGATGTGATCAATTTGTGTTTTACAGATAGATTTGTCCTTAGATTGATCACATAATCAAAGGTATATATGAAGTGCTTATATAATCTTTATTTGGTATCTATTACAGTATATAAGATATATATGGAATGCCTGTGTACTCTTTAAAATTTTGAGACTGCTACATTATTTAAGATAATGTAAAATTTGTGGAACGTTGACATCAAACGCGGTTTTCAATATCCCTGTGTCAATAATATGTCAGTTTACATCTGTATATGAAATGTTCATATGTTGAACACGCCTTGGCATATTGGATCATTTGTGAAATATAAACTCCATATGCGGATGATTATTGTATGTTACTACTTAAATGTAGAAAATTTACGATGTGAAAGCCGAAATCGTCGCGTTTGTCGTATAGCTTACTGCCAATATCCCGCCTGTCTCTACAGTAAATAATATGACTAAGTATGAAGCATGTGTGTTTGATTCTGTTATGTTTTTTATTTTTAATTGCTAGTTCGCTGTGAATCCGGTTTCATTTGCAAGAATTTTATTTATGTTTGATTGTGCGGGAGTTCCTCATCGCCAAAATAAAATTATCGCGTAATGAAGAATTACAACAGTACGACGGAGTGGGCATACGAAAATATTAGCTGGCGAGTACGTGTAGAACTTGTGTATCGCAAAAATTTCCAGATTTACAGTACTTTTTTATATATTGGAAACATTACAACAGTACGACGGAGTGGGCATACGAAAATATTAGCTGGCGAGTACGTGTAGAACTTGTGTATCGCAAAAATTTCCAGATTTACAGTACTTTTTTATATATTGGAAACATAATCTAAGATACATTTAAAATACTTGTGTATTGGGCTATTACATACAATTTATATGAAATACATGAATACTTTTTCTAATTTTTGGGACTATTACATAAAAAAAGATATATCTGAAATACTGCAGCATTGGTGTATACTTCCTTCCTATTTGGGGGCTATTACATAATCTAAGATATATCTGAAATACTGCAACATTTGTGTATACGTACTTTCTATTTGGGGACTATTACATAATCTACTATATAACCAAAGTACTCGTACGTGTCTACTCCTATGACTGAGTGGTTAAAGCATCGCGTTTTAAACCATGAAATCTCTCACTTTTGATCGCCTCAGGTTAGAGCTCCGTGGAATTTAAGCTCATTTTTGTGAGAAAATTTGCTACATTACTTGCGGAAGGCTGGTGGTCTCTTCCCGGGAAACGGGGTTCTCTTCTTCAACACTGTCCGCCACCATGTAACTAAAAACAAATTGTCTAGTGTGGCGTGAGATTCTTTTCAAAATCAAATTCAAATCGTTCTGGAGGGCTATCATATCATTTAATATTATTTGAAATACATGAGTACTTTTATTTCTACTTGGGGATTTATTCAGTTAAATTGAATTTATTAGTGGGATGAAAAGTTAATTTTCACCAATTCTTATTTTCACAGATTTTTGTAGTCACTGAACACTAACATTATCAGATTTTATCATTGGAAGGGAGTTAAGATTTTAGAATATGAAATCAACTAACCAGGATACAAACTTTCATTACATACTTTTTCATACACAGACCAATGAAACATGAATTTCTAGATTAATCACCTAACCTATAATATAGATCAGCCACTCCTTCCAAGTGATTACTACTGGTTCCGGCATTTGAATTGTATTTAACTTGGGACCTGAGCCTCTGTTCAATGCAGGGAAGATCAAAGTAACATTTCAGATTTATTATTTAAATGTTAAAACAACTATAAACTGTATGCATATACATACATATTTATACAATTACAACTTATGAAACACATTTTTTTGAATTTTAATTTGTGATAGAGTGAGGTGACTTTTCTTTAATGTATATGCGAGCTTAATAAACGGAGAGCAAACAGTCCCGAATGGTAGGTGAGTTGTCTAGGGTGCACTTGGGTGGAAATAGTTTAATGACTGTAGATAAATGCAAAACATATTCTCACTGGATCTTGCCCAATCAACGAGAACACGATGGAGAACATAACAATGAAGTCGAACGAGCGTATGATGAAGGAAAAACATGACGTCACAATCGATACCTGCGGACATGGGATATAACTCTGACTAATGAAATAATTATAAAATATTTATTTATTCATTTATTTATTGAGGTTTGACAGCGCCGCATGAACATTTGAACTTCATTACTACCTACTCATAGTCGATAGCATAGATAAAACGCATGGCATTTCACCTTTAGTCGGTGACATCTCCATATCGGTTAACCATATCGGTTAAATGTTTGTAAAAATTGAATAAAATCAAAACAAACAAACATTACTCATATTATCATTTGTTATCAAACGTACGAAAGGAAACATTAAAGAGATCAATCGAAATTAATATATGACAAAATTAAAGAAATAAAGGAGCGTATCTGATATTGATAAGATAAAACAACCTTTGTTGTGTATACACTTATAAACCAAAATCAAGATGAAACTATTAAAAGAACAATAAATTGGGAAAGATTAAGACTGAAAAGTAATAAATATAGGATTTTGTCTGCATTTAAGAAGTTGGCAAGAAATAGATATAGCAACACTCTCAGATGATCTTATACTTGTATCAAGACATAAACGGCTGAAAAGGAAGAGACAGAGTCATTTCAATGTCTTACAAATGCAGCACAGGATTGATTAACTGTACATTTCAAAGACAATTAACAAGAACAAAATAGAACGTTAGATTTTATGGAGTCTCAATTTGAACATAAACGAGTGAATGAACGACATATATCTTATCCTATCAGAAATGATCAAGTTGGATAAATTCTCTGCAGATGCATTTCCCAGTGAAAGAATACCAAAGAAGATTATGAAGACATCAAATTATAAAGCTTCTTTGCATATTCCAACAATGAAAAGTATGGCCACACCAATTTGATTCGTTGTTCTTCGGGAATACCGAACTGCAATTCGATTTAGATTAACAACTGTAAAAAGATTACCTTCTTAGCTTTTGAGAAGTTTAAAATTTAAACGGTGCTATCCATTTGAAACTTTACTTTGGTTTAAAAAAAATCAGCTGTTATTGAAACACTGGGTGCTGAGTTTATTATGAAAGTTCAAGTTTGTCTATGTATCTGATTTTGTTAAAACCACGTATGAATACCTGACAATTTTAAGGGGCACTAGTTGTGTTAAAAAAATTTTTTTTTTCTGTTTGACTACTTTGATTGATTTAGAATACCAAAAAAAGAGGTAAACACAAAAATTCTTAAATTTCTATATATTTTGTGAAACTTTGCTAGAAATCCAGGTTTGGCACTTTTTCAAGTGCAATTAATAAACCTAACCCTACTATTTGTATATGACTACCACACTAGACCTGACCTTATTTTCATAAAATATATATAAATGTAAGATTTTATGCCTGTGTATAGCTCTTATTTGTTTTTGTACATCAACATTCAAATGCATGAACATAGAACGATAACTTTTGCTGTTGAAAAATGTAGCATCATAAATGATGACACATATACACAAGATGAACAATCACGTTAAGAAAATATGGATTTCCGATTTTTGCTGAAAATATATAATTTTAGTGACATTTACGTTTTCATATAAAAATCATATAAAAATAATTATTGTACATCAAATACAAGAAGGGAAAGTAGACAAAAACAAAGTATTTTGTTAAACACAGCTTCTGCTCCTTTAAAGACGAGAGCCTGCTTAACATAAAGTAATATTCTGATAGTGATAAAGCCATTTCAATTCAACAATATCTAAATCCCAATTTGACTGATTCACACTATTATATAAAACATCTCAGATACCAAAGTATAAACATTAAGGATGTCCAGGATACAGATATAAATCCGGCAAAAATGGACAAACACGGACCTCTGGAAACCAAGAGGTGGGATCTGGTGCCACAGAGGAGTAAGCATCCCCTGTCGACCGGTCACATCCGCCATGAGTCCACAATCATGTCCAAATGAAATGCGTGAGGAACGAATCCTCGTCACAATTGGTACAGACGTCTCAACAACCTCCAACGAAAAGGTAACTCAACATTACACTCAGTGAAAAAGAGTAATCGCAAAGATGACTATTATACTGACCGTAAAATTTGCGGAACGTTGACATCAAACGCGGTTTTCGATATCCTTGTGTCAATAATTTGTCAGTGAGTAGTTAACATCTGTATATGAAATCTTCATATGTTGAACACGCCCTGGCATATCGAATCATTTGTGAAATATAAACTCCATATGTGGGTGTCTGTGGGAAATTACTACTTAATATGGAAAATTTACGACGGGAAAGCCGAAATCGTCGCGTTTGTCGTATAGCTTAGTTGCTAATTTCCTCTCTGTGTCTATAGTAAGTAAAATGTCTAAGTATGAAGAGCGTGTGCTTGATTCTGTTGTATCTTTAATATCTAGTTCGCTGGGATATATCGTATTGACATATGTATGACAAAACGTCGTCGATATATCTAAATGTAAAGTTAAAGGACACCGCTAGCATTTTCCTCTTTTGATTCAGCAGTTTCTGAATGAAGTCTGCTTCGTATGAATAAAGGAACAGGTCGACCAATAAAGGGGCACAATTGGTTCCTTCATACATTTGCCTTGGCCACACTGTGGACATTTTCACGTTTTCATCGTGCAAACTAATCTCCTATATATATATCCTGCTTTTGTTCCATTTAGTTATTACACCGGATCTAATCTGTAAGCGATCGGTTTCTTTCATTGCTTGTCTTGGTAAAGAAATAAACGGAGCCTGATTTCTAATGTTTTGACAAGGCAGCGACAATGTATTTTTATGACAAATAGTTTAAAATATATATTTTTTTTAATTTCGATTTTACCACATTTAAAACCAAACCAAACTACACTGAGCTACAATATGCCTTTAAACAAAGCACATAGATAGTACATGTACATAGTATATATTTATAAGGTATATATCTTTGGTTTGTAAGCTCCGGTCAATTGAAATTATAAAGGCAGAAAATGTCTTGAAACATAATCTAAGTACACGTGTTCCTATTGATTATTTTTACAATTATCCCAGCCTTAAAACATAAGAGTGTCAATAATTAATTGTCTTTTCACTTCATTAATGTTTACGTAATTTACAAACCACTCGTTCAGGTTTGGGTTTACATGCGCTATCTATGTAAAGGCATCCTCATTTCACGAATATATGAGTACATAAAAATATTGTAGGATGCGTTATCAATATAACAAATGTTCATGACTTGTACCTCAGTGCAATTGATCGATAATCTGACAATAGTCATACCGCTTGCAGTTGTCTAGTTGTAAAGCGTTTGACTCGCAAGCGAAAGTACCGTGTTTGATTCCCGATACCGAGTCATACCAAAGACTTTCAAACTGGTAAGTGAGCGTTTGACTCGCAACCGAAAGAACCGGTTTCGATTCCCGGTACCGGGTCATACCAAAGGCTTTCAAAATAGTGAGTGTTTGACTCGCAAGCGGAAGTACTGGGTTCGATTCCCGGTACCGGGTCAAACCAAAGACTTTCAAAATGGTAAGTGAGTGTTCCTTCGCCATGCGCTCTTCATCCGAAGTCAAAGCACGAATCTTTCGGATGAGACTAAAAACCGCGGTCCCATGTCACGAACGGCGTGGCACGTAAAAGAACCATCACTGCATTGACGTCAGTGCATAGCACAGGCTAAAATTTGTAGAACATCACCTTAAGCTGGTGACATCTCCATATAAGCGAAAAAGTTTTGACGGGATGTAAGACAACAAACAAACAAACAAACAAGACTACAATCATTAAAAGGAAAGAGGTTTTGTATATATACATTATAAACATTTAAAAATCTCAGATACCAAAGAATAAATCATTTGGATGTCCAGGATTTAGGTACAAATCTGGTAAAAAATGGACAAACACGAAATAATCTGAGTGAGATATTTTATTATACATTTAGAACCAGGGTGTCGGTGAAGCTAGCATTTTACGACATTGATATGTTCGAGTTATTCATCAATTCTGAATTTGTATTTCCTTTGTTTTACAAGTTTTTATTTTTGTTTATTAAAAATATATATCATCTCTTAAATATGACTGACATATATACCATAACCTTACAATATGTTTAACATTATTCACAAAAGATAACTGAAAAATACCGATAAAAGAGATTATGGTAACATGTCAACTTTGACAAACTTATACCAGATCATTCATAATTATGCCATCTTAAAATGAAATAAAAAAGAAAAAATATTACCGAATTATTTTTTGTATTTCAATTTTTTATGCCTACCCACCATTTCGGCATTTTCAATTGCCCCAGTTATTCGAGTGTACCTTTAAACCAATGATCTTGACAATGTAAACTTTCAAATGCACGTGTCAATACAAAAATGTTACCTTTTTAAGGAAATCTGCATTCTACCATAATTATTCCAAACACAAATATTTTGGATTTCGTTCTTTTATTATTCAACATCTCTTTGAAGATTTATGAAAATTGGTATTTTGAAAATTGGATGAATCATTATACATATCCGTTGATTATGCAATATTATAACTTTGACTAAATACAGGCCTATCTTAATTTACTATATCAACCGATGTTTCTGTTACATCTACCATTGATTTTTTTTATTTTTATATCAAAATACTTCTAAATACTATGTCTTAAATGTCTATTTTAAACCAATCACGGGCTGTACTTCGTTATCATGGCAACTAACATTTCAAGAGCAACAAATCAATTCGAAATACCAAATTACACCTTAATATGATTTTTCATGAAAAATCTAACACTTTCACAGTTTTGACCAAAAGCAAGCCTTTATTGTGTAACCATGGCAACCAACGCTCCTATAAAAGCATCGAATTAACAATGTTAAAATACCACTATATACCAATTTTAAGCAAAATCAGAATTTTTTTTAATTTTGACTAATCAGTGGTCTCTATGTTGTTGCCATGGCAATTGACACTTTCGTTATACCTGTCATTGAATTCGTAATCTGACGATATCAAAATTTTGATCAATTACAGGCTTTTTGTTTCCATGGCAATCTACGCGTCTGTAACATCAATCATTGAGTTGCTGATACGAAATTACCTGTAATGTTTTTTTCATGAATATTTATCATCAAAATATGATATAGACACGACTCTCCTGATTATTATGTAGTCCAAAAGGTATACACATGATTCATTCACAGTTTATATCCAAAATCTGAATTCATCTGTAAAGTAACTATATAATCTCTGTTTCATTATCGATAGCTGACTTAAGTAAAGATAGATCCGATCCAACGGATAACAAACTAAATAACAATGAAATTACATGTATAAATATGACAAGCAACTTAAAAAGACGGGGAAACGGAACGTAAAATAATTACGTAACGATAATCACCGTTTATAAAGTTACTACAGGAAGGTAACAGAAAAGAGATTGACATAATTTCCTGATATCCATTTATCAAAAAAATATTTTCCAGATGTGGAAATTAATATAATTGTTAATGTTCTGAACTATTTCATTTTGTATACTTATTTATAGTTAGAATGTCGAGACTCCGTAACTCTATAACACGGTATAACTTAACTGTGACCCATCGGGTTTGAAAAACTATGACATATTTATAGAAAGAAGTAGTAATTGTTGGTGAAATCGGTGTGTCGAAAAATCGAAAAGATATTTTTTTAACATTGTGACACTCCTTCAGATGAATATGTTGATTGTTAAAATGCAAAAGGAATACATGAAATGAATATTCTATGGCTAAAGCCAATACAAAATAATTAGTCGGTTTGTATTCTCTAAAACATATGGTTATCATATTTCACACAGGGTTATTTTTCGGTTAAAATGAAAACAAGAGAAACAATCGGAGAATAAAAAATACACGTATATAATTTGGAAAATTGGATGTGGATGAATTAATATTTGCTTTCTATAAAAGTGCAACAATTATTTATAATGATAGGTTCATTGTGACACGTGACTCTAAATTGACCGTGTAGGAATTGCAAATGAATGTTTTGTAAAGTAAATCATGTACAAAATACAATTAAAGCAAGGTTGGTGAAGGTTTGTACAAATAATAACACTAATTGCTATACAATGTACATGTATAACACTGGTTTAGAAAGTACATATAATCGTCTGTGATAGTAAAGTGGAAGAGCGTTCTACTCGAAAGCGGATGGTCGCGGGTCCAACTATCGATAGCGGGTCATACTAAATACTTCTAAAATGCTAGGGATCATTCCTTTCTCGAGCGCTCGGCATACGGAGTCAAAGTCACGGTCTTTCCTTTGAGACTTGTAACCAGGTAGCGGAAGGCTCGAGTGAGCAATTGTAAATACGCAATGCCCAGAGTCCGTATTCTGTCCTTCGGCGCTTTCCATCTGTCGTTAACTGTTCATATTCTCGACTTCCCTGAAAACGCTGAATGGATTTTGAGAAAGCAAGAACTCGGGGTCCTTCAGTTTTATTTATCGAACAACGTCGTCTCACGGGTACCCCTATCTTTTCTCCAGAAGTATTGCATAGACTGAAAATCTAATGGCGTCATAGGGATATGCATATTATGTGCATGATTAGAGACTTCAGAAAATTATTTTTTCGGGGCGCTTTGACGTTTTTTCTGGCTTACCATTTTCATTCATTTTTGTATGAAATTTGTTCACATGTTAGTGAGTTTTGCTGAAATAATGTAATTTGGATGATTAATATAAATTTTAAATCTAAAAAAAAATGGATTTCGTCATTTAACACTGTCGGCGTGTCCTCTTTTAATGGTGTTTTATGCCATACTCAATAATTTTTCAGTTCTATGGTGGCGGCCAGTTTTTATTAGAGTAGAAAAAAAAATTGGAACAAGGTACCAGCAACAGACCATCGACCTTCTGCAAGTAACCTGGCAAACCATCTCACAAATATCGGCTTAGATTCAAGTAATACTCGAACATACACTGACCAGAAGTGAGATACTTCCTGGTTCAAAGTGCAATGCTCTAACTATCCTGCGTATGAAACACAATATTGATCTCTGAACCAACACATTCTGGAAAGAATACAGTATGTTATTGATGCCAACTGTAACAACACGTTCAATAACTCCACAGACAACGGTCGATTAGTTTTGACGAAACTTGATAGTGATGAACTATCCATGGTTCCCTGCAAAAATGCTGAAAAGTTTACCTTGGGATAGATAAGGAGTTGGACAAAATATCTCGCACAGGTATCACTCCTTTAGAAGACGTCTTTTTAGACCCAATGACCTAAATAAAGCAAATATGTTAGATTTTCAAATGTTCCTTATGTATATATTATTTAGCCTGTTTATTCTTATTGGTCTTCTTTTCACGTTTCCTGGTGATGCTCAGACGAGATATAGCTTTATATTGGGTTCCTGTTTTACCAGCAATGGAAAATTCAATTTGGAAACACTGATCCGTAACACTTTGTATCCCTACGCGCATTGTCTGCATTATAAGTAAACATGACGGCTAACAATGCAGAGCACAAACATGAAACCTTCATTTGAATGAAACTACCTGACACTTTACCGGATCTTCCAAACTTTAAAAGGAAATAAATTTATATATGTGTTTATTACGGGTTTATTTTCATCCTCGGTGTATGATGAGTGTTTCATGACATCCAGGTGCGAGAAAAATTATCGAACACCGAATTTGAGTTTTAGGAAGAAAAATGTCGAGTATTTTGATCAAATTTGGGCAGTCAGAACAATTCTGTATTTGACGTAATCTAATGCACATGAAACAAGCCGGTTGAGTTCTGTTGGCGTCTCGCACATTTTGTAACACGACTTCCTGTGTTAATTCATTAGTTGTAATCAGATGCAATGTAAATATAGTATTAATTGTAACTAAACACGAAATAGATACACTACTGATATTCGGGAAAGATGGGATGGGATACACAATATTAATGAATTGTTTGTTATGAAGGTTGTATAATATTGATATCACCAGTTTTCAAATACATCAAGCATGTTTACACTGTTAGTTACTTTTGCAGAAAATTAATTGTAAATTGATCAGTGCAAGCTTGCAGTGACAGACGACATGTACAATATGTGTTCACCATGATAACATCTTTCATATCAAATGCCTTCAGTGTCAAAACACAAGCTTCAATTCTTTGTAAAACATAAAATCACTCACCACATTACGAGATTGAAGATATGGTACGGGAAATCGAAATGTTTAGGGAATTGTTACATATCAATAGAAATAAATATCTTAACGTCGAAAATGTTATAAGTAGACTCCAACAATAAGCATGCTGTAAATAGTTTTAAACACACATGTAGGCGTATTAAAAAGTCAGTATTGTACATCCAATATATCTTAAGGATTTAAAACGACAATTAAGTTCTACTCTATTAAAAATTATTGATCACAGATAGCGCAAAACCATTATGCAGCGTAAGATAATCATCTTCCTGAATCAATTATTTGATAAGAAATACCAGGTATACATTAATACCATACCATTGTCTTTTAAATCAGCAGACAATGCACTGCTATCACATACTGGCTACTCTTTTTCCGAGGTGGAGGGAGTATGACAATATACAACAACAAAAACAATGTAATTTTGAAATATTATTATTATTATTATTATTATTATTATTATTATTATTATTATTTTCAATATATTTTATATTTTGGCGATATGTGGCCACGGTTGTACTCATATTAAATATGGGAGCCAGTACCCAAGTTGAGTCCTATAGGGATCTCCAAAAACATAAATATGCAAATATGAAAATGCTTAAGTCTTAAAGTTCTCCGAGATAGGTCGAACAAAGTAAACATAATCAAATAAATAAAAAGAGCGTCTGCAAAGAAAATGAAACACTCAGTGAAACTGATGAGCGAAATTGCCACATCACAGAGTTGGATGAATCATTGGGCTGTGACATCTGGTTCAATCTGAACCATCCTGTAGCATCGGAGCAATGTACAGCCATGACGATCCTTGTATAATTGGTTATTTATCTGAAAATATATAAAGCTAATAGCAATAACAAAATTCAAATAATATCAATATAAACAAGGTAATGGGAAGGAAGGAGGGTAAAAATGTCGCAAGGCTACACCTCTTTATATACCACGGAAGTGACAGAAAGACAAGAGAAGTTTCGACTACCAAAATTGTATTCGATTAATGCAAAATGCGTGCCAAAACCACTCGGACAAATAAAATAAGAAAGTAAATGTGTCGCAATTCGATAAACATATTTAATCGATATTGATTAAATTTTCTTAATCAGTTAAAGGAATCGATCGTGAGTAGGATGGACAATGCTACTCATCAGAGGCTATTTCTTGATAGGACAAAAACTTTACATATGTAAACATTTGCTCAGTGTCATTTGTAAAGAATGAGTAAGTAAAGTAGGTCATGTTTGCCAAATATAAGCCTCTGTCTCATATGGCTCAAAAGATATGGCAACAAGTACAATAATGTATTCTACTATGTATATCACAGTCAAGGTCACAAGGTCGTGGACTTGGTGTCATTTAAAAAGAACTTCATTAGTGGAATATGCATGTCAGATATAAAAGCCCACATTTCAAAATGTTACGCAGACCTTGACAAAATGACCCTATAATGTATCGGCGTCTTCCTCTTATAATACTACATTTATGTTTGAAACATGAAAATTATATATGTTGAGAACCCCTAAAACTGTGGTGTTACAATAACAAATTTGATATTTGACAAAGGTCAGGGTCATAAGGTCATTGCCAATGCTGACATTCAATAGGGTTTCACTAGACACGTGCCAACTATGAAACCTCTATCCTAGATGTTTGAAACGTTGTGTGTGTGTGTTTGTATTGCGTAAGGCCTTCATTTATTTGCAGTGAATGAAATCAATGATACGTAAACGAATGAGATTTCGAGAAAAAAAATCAAGCTCCACATTTGAGTTCCAGTTAAATCCCTAGCCATGTGTGTGTTAGATTTCAATACATGTTTAAAAAACGATGTATTTTTTGATATTAAAAATTACAGGGCAATGCTGCTCATCAGACCAATCAATGTCTACTGTTATAGTTGGGACTGTTTACCATAAGAAAATATAACACGTTCTCTCACTGGTTGACTTTAAAAACTCAATGACTATGCATTTATAATTAACCAATCAGCGAACGTCTTTTTCTTGTTGAAAATGGAAAACAGGACGACATGTAAATAATGCTAATGGAAAGCTTGAATTCACTTCTTAAACGAATGGAATTATGTCATGGCACATCTTAATGACGATGTGTTTTTTTAAATAAAAGATGAGGTAACATTTCAGGCGACAGCGATAAGAAATAGATAGTTTAAAAGATCGATATGTTGCTGTGAAAATGTCACAGCATCTTGCTACGAAGAAAGTGTATGGGAGGACTTCTGCCCTGATTTTACCAAAAAATAACATGTGCAGAATTTCGGCCTAGAAGAGTATAGTATATAATCGTTTTGCCTATTGTTTGGAGGTGCGAATATGACCGGCCACACCCGTCTTCTATTCTCAGTTAGCTGTATGCGTATGTTGACCGGTCAAATCCGTCTTCTATCCTTAGTCAGCTGTATGCGTATATTGACCGGTCACATCCGTCTTCTAACCTCAGTCAGCTGTATGCGTATGTTGACCGGTCACACCCGCCTTATATCCACATTCAGCCACATGCTTATGTTGACCGGTCATATCTCTCTTCTATCCTCAGTCAGCTGTATGCGTATGTTGACCGGTCACATTTGTCTTCTATCTTCAGTCAGCTGTATGCGTATGTTGACCGGTCACATCCGTCTTATATCCTCAGTCAGTTGTATGCGTATGTTGACTGGTTACGTCCATCTTGTATCCTTAGTCAGCTGTATGCGTATGTTGACCGGTCACATCCGTCTTCTATCCTCAGTCAGCTGCATGCGTATATGATCGGTCACATCCGTCTTCTATCCTCAGTTAGCTGTATGCCAAATTACGGATATAATGCGTAATCCTAATTAGTACTATCGGTTCAAAATCACTATAGAAGAGATTTTACCGATAACTATAATTAACTTTACAGCACGTTGATCTGCATTTTATCCCTCATCATGTGTCTAACGATAATTTTCAAGATTTGTACATTCTTATCTAGGATACAAGCAGCAGTACTTAATATAAATATAAGGGTTTAGATCCAGCACGCAAACAAATAATAAACGAGCGCTCGACTACATTTCCTTATCATTGATTTCACGACCCATTTGTTGGTAATTCTAGAGTTTCCATGAAACATCATAATTAAATCATATTTTACTCCAAGCATATGTTCTACTTTTTTGTTTAATCGATCTTCATTACTAGAGATTAAAAATAAAAACATTTAAAGAAGGTCAACACCATAATGCAAATAAGCTATGCTTGACTAATTACACGTCCATTGTGTCATTTAGTAGTTTTCTTTATAGTTTTTGAGCTGTCATACTTGTCTTTGTAGGACGTCAGATATGTTAGAATGATAAAAATAATAGATACCAAAGTCAAATTCTTCAGGAACTCCATGATACAATATACAAATGCATCGGACCTTTGGAAATCCAGAGGTGTGATCAAGTGAGTAAGCATCCCCTGTTGATCAATCACACCCACTGCGAGCCCACAGTCAAACCGCTAGGGAACAGGATACTCAAAATTTCATTTAAAGAAATATAGTAAAATAATGGCAAACAAAATTATTATTACGACCGTAAAACTTTCGAAGTGTAGACATCCAACGCCTATCCTTGTTACAACAACTTTTCAGACCATAAAAGATTTGTATAAACAATAGAACAGAGCATTTCATTTTGACATTTAGGTGTGAAATGGTTAAAACAAAATAATAAAAAAAATATATATAAAAAGCTATAATCTGGCACTTTTGTATCATTACTTCTTTTAAAGGATTCAAAACAATATAAACGCTATAAATCTGTCACGCGTGTGTAGTTTTTAAAATAATTAACTAGATGCTGTCTTTATCCAATATTTTTATGATTAAAATGTGTAAAACATTTCAGTTTTGAAGGTCTGTAAATCTGTTGCTAAATCCGTATTATTTTATTTTATTCAAATCTCCCCAGAAATCGTGTTTCAAAGTGATATGAAATTATTTCATCTCGTCAGCTTTAAAATAATTTTTACTCATGGAATATTTACGAAGTTCTATTATATAAATTATCAGTTTATGATAACTTGATTTTTTCCCATCAGGGGGAACTTAAAATCGCTTATACTTTATAACTGTCGTTTTGTGACGATGTATTCAGCCATGTTGGCTTAAAGTGTATCGCGCTTAATGTCATTGTCTGAACTAGAAAGTAAAATTGAAGAAGTACCAATAAATCATCAAAACTCAAGTCCATTATAACACGACGAATTAGATGCGCAAATGGTCTCAACATGAAGAACAATTACGAATCCAAAATGAGATGTCCGGGAGGAGTCAGCGTCTTCTGCTGGCATGCCACACCCGTCGCAAATGTTCCATGGAAACCTTTCCAGTTCGATAAGCGGGTCAAATTCGGTAAAAGGTCAAGTTTGGTGATGAGGTCAAGTTCGGTGAAAAGCATGATTGGCGAAACGGAGTCACTGTCTGTAGCAGTGATCCAGATTACTATCTAATATCTCTGAGAGGGGGACTTGTTAAACAAGATCCCAGTATCGACCATAGAACTTCTTAAACGAAATTAAATGAAAACGCCATAGACATGAGAAGATCGAATATTACTACTTAGAAACGGGAAGTTTGTGATATGGAAATTGAAATCGTCTCGTTTGTCATAGAGGGATGTGTGAAATTGACCGTCTTTTGCAATCGACAGGAGTAAATCTAGGTAAGAAGCAGATGTGTTGCTCTCTGTCGTCTCATTGATCTCTAGCTCAACAGGATACATCTTGCCGAGATAATTCTGAAATTATGAATTATGAATCCAATAAATATATGACAATTCAAGCTCCGTGTCACTCGTGGGTATTCCAAGCGAAGCGAGAACGGATTTATGATTATCTAATATTTCAGAGGTAGAGAAATCGGTTAGAACGTATCTCTCAGTTTTCTGTTGTGCACAGTTTTGAGATCACCTGTCACAACATGGCCATATGGAGAGTACAGGAATTTAGATGTAGGACAGGTACAAGGCGGAATGTTCTGGGAAAGACTGGGTAAATTGAGTTGCTGCAGATTTGCCTTGTAATTAAATATCTTAGCGGCAACTGAACGCGTATAGCTATAGGAAATACGTGATGAATCTTTTTATTGGACGTATGGCGGGATCTTACTTTGGGCGGATTTTTGGTTCAAAATATTGCTTACATTCAAAGCTTCAATACCCATATTAGCAAATTTTGTCTTGAAGAACGGGCGAATACTCGTTTCTTTATGTTCAATAGTCCTGACAGCTTTGAATATTCTGTTGTATGAAATGTCCAAAATGATACCATGAATTCGATACTCTGGAGAACCAGCATCGGTAAAACATACTGTCATCGTAGATTTGTAATTTTTTCAACGGGAGTGAGTACAGTTTTGTACGAATATGATGTAGACCTAATTGACGATTGACGAATGGTAGAAGACCACCGAATGAGACATTATGAGAATAAAGCATATACGCTTCTTATTATTTGTATATTTTAATTACTTTAGACTCAGAGAAATTAACACCAAGGTTATACGACAAACGTGACGAGTTTGGTTTGCCAATGGTCAATTTTCCATACCTAATAATATCCCAATATCGCCTGCATTTGGTGCTAATACCTCCCAGATGATCCGATATTCTACATATGACCATTGCATATACAGAGGGACTGCTAACTGATAAATTATTGTCACGGGGACATTGAGAATCGCCCTGGATGTCAGCGTTTCCCGAATTGCACGGTCGGTATAAAGTCCTTGTTTGCAATCACTATGTTTCTCTAAATGAAATGTTGAGTTACATTTTCTGTGGCGGTAGTTGAGTCTACCGATTGTGACCAGGATTTATTTATCACATATTTCATTTGCATTTGACTGTGGACTCACGGCGGGTGGGACCGGTTAACAGGAGATGCTAACTCCTCCATGTCGTCTGATCCACCTCTTGGTTTCCAGAGGTCCGTGTTTGTCCATTTTTACCAGATTTGTATCTATATCCTGGGCATCATAAAGATTTATACTTTGGTACCTGAGATGTTTTATATTTTGTGTATTGTCTAAGGACCATCCTGAATGTTATTACTATAATTAAGGATAGACAATGGTATTGTAAGAAAAAATAAGTTATTTATGTCTTACCTAGCAACATTTTTAAAGCACACAAGATGTAATGTTATACATTTGTAAAAAAATATAATCGGTGACATTGCCCTAACGTTTTAAAAGTACACCATGTACCTTTGTTTTATTCAAGTATTGATTAGATATGAAATTACGTATTTAACGATTTAACTGCTCGTTTGTCTGTTTGATTGTTGTTTTACATACCATCAATAATGTTTCACTTATAATGAGATGTCACCAGCTTTAGGTGAATTGCTACAAATTTTTACCCATGCTACGGACGGACCCCAATGCTGCGAGCAGTGGCCCGTTTTACGAAAGATCCTAAATCCTTACTTTTAGTCCTAACTACCATGGCAATGCATTGCTGACTGGTCATGGTAATTAGGACTCGGACATCGGATTTAGAACTTAGAACCTTCGTAAAACGGGACCCAGGGTTCTTTTACGTGCCACGTGTCTTATCCAAAAAGACTCGTGACTTTCATGCCTATGCCGAGCCATGGCGAAGGAACAGTCACTACCATTTTAAAATTCTTTGGTATGGCCCGGTCCGGGAATCGATCCCGAGACCTCCCGTTGGCGAGTGGAACACTTTACCACTAGATCGCTGCAAGCGTTAATTTCTCGTTAAGTCAAGCCAAACCAAGCAAGCAACTGAAAAATGGAAACGCCGTCAATTTATGAAAAACAAATAAAATTATATAAATCTAAAAGATGAAATATTACTGACTGGTCTATGTGGTAAAAATTTAATAAATTCACATTTTTTCTAAAAATGAAAATAATACATGGAATAGCGTATACGTATATCAAACACTTTCATGCCAACTTATACATTCAAGGAGATTGCCACAAAACAATTTCTGTGTGCAAACGTTTATCTCTTTGTCATGGTCAATCGCCAGACATGATAAAACGTACGTAAATTATAGTTTCATTTAATGAAGTTTCGGCAATAATATCATAATCGATACACATGAATCGATATACATGTACATTTTCTTTGTCTAACAAACTTTTTGAATTCTTTACAGGCATTTTTGTTTTGGTATACATTTATATTTTAGTACGTAATATGTTCTAAGTATTATTCATTTCATTTGCATTCTGGTCCGCGCGCTAAATTCCATCAACAATATAGTTTAAAAGGCCAAAAGCTGTGTTTGCCACACAAATAATTATTTCGATTTTTTCTACTTTTACTTCTAGTACTTGATGTACAATAACAAATAAGAGCTATACAAAAGCATTAATATCTTATATTCCTATCAATTTTGTGGAAATAAAGTCAGGTCCAGTGTGGTATTCATATACAAATGGTAAGGTCGAGTTAATCAATGGCAATTTAAAAAGTGCCAAACATTGATTATTAAGTAATTTTCACAAAATAATATAGGTATGTAAGAATTTTTATACCTTTGTATATCTCTTTGTGTTGTTGTATACCAATCTAAGTGGTGAAAAATGAGAACTATTTTTTTCAAAGTAAGCAAATGACCCTTTAAATTCCTATATTTGTTGCGAAAATTGCTTGAAAAAGACAAATTGGCAATTATTCGTTTGCAAATGATTATTGCTGTCCTTCGGATGAGACAGTAAAAACCGAGGTCCCGTGTCACAGTAGGTGTCGGCACGTTAAAGAACCCCCACTTCTCAATGGCCCTACGTGTCGTGCATAGGCCAAAAATTGAAGCTCTTCATCGGCACTTGGTGACGTCTCCATATGAGTGAAATATTCTTGAGTGGGACGTTAAACAACAATGAAACAAAACAAACAAACAAGCAAATGATTATTTTAATAATTTTACCTTACTATATGTATATGCATACAACATGTACAACACTGAACCTGATATTATTTCCACAAAATATGTTTATGCTAGTGTATATATATTATTTGTTATTGTATATCACTCTAAGTAGTAAAAACAAGTTTTCTTTTGGAACACACAGCTAATGCTCCCTTAAATATATAAAATTTCATGAAGACATATGTACATTAATTGCTTATGAAACCAATACGAAGTCATCGATCAATATTGTGGCAGGTGCAATCTGTAATTGCAAACTGTAATATTTGTCAACATGCAATTAATATTTTGTATAAGGAAAGAAAGTAATTATCTGGTAGTCATCAGATGTACAATAATACACATTTGTAGAGGTGAACGTTCCTCTCTCATCCATACAAACCTATGCTCAGATGGAGTGTAAATGGTCAAGGATGTGCAGTTTGATACTTACGTCTGATTGTTCTAGTGAAGTAGCATTAAAAACACGGTTGGATATACGGATCTCCAAGATGGATACAGACACATACACTAGACATCTTTTCCCCTGCCTCACCGGGATGAGTATTACGTAGTTTTAAAAGTCGTCACGCCGCTCGTTAAATCATGCCAAAGCAAGCAACTGACAATTTGTAGAACGTCAATTTATGCTAAACAAATAGAATTGTAAAATAAAATTGAAAGATAAAATAATATATTGCTTTTGCTATTTTTCAATGTAGTGATAAGATGAGATATAAACTTAATCAAATCCCTGTTTCTTAAAATTTAAGATAAAAAATTGACAAATGTACCGTATACTTACTGTAAACACTTACACGTCAAATTTTGCATTCAAAGAGATCGATGTGCCATTTACTATTGTAAAACAATTTCTTTATGGAAACTATTATCTCTTTGTTATTATAATTCCCCTACAGTATAAAAATGTATGTGATTTATAACCTCACTTAATGAAGTTTCCACGATGGTATTATAATTGATATACATTTGATTAAGATATTGAATTCTTCACAGACATTTTTGTTTTGGTGATACATTTATATTTCTACAAGCACTTCCGCCGTAATATATTTGATAAGTATCATATATTTCACTTGTATCCATGTTTCTACGCTGACATTCATCAACAACATAGCTAAAGGCATCAGCTGTTTTTTCTCAAAAATATTTCTATACTTGTTAGGCACATTACTTTAATTGTTTTTATATCAACTAGAGTTTAATAAGAATTCTGGTAATCCTATATACACGTAGCTCACATTCAAAGGACAAGATCCTTCAAAATCACGTGTCCGTATTACGCTCCTTTGGTGTACCTACAACCGATACTGAATTTGAGCTACCATATCTATAATGGATACATAAACTTCACAAAACCCCATATAAGCAGAGGTACATAGCAGGGCCCAGCAAATGTTTTACCAAACCTTTATATTTACTCCTTACCAAGATATTGACAGCCGTTAAGGAGAAACCTCAGCAATACTGTACAGTTGTTTATTCCAGAAGCTGTGTAAATCAGATGTGGATACTTAAAAATTCTAAATAACTTTTAGAAAATTTGAAGGCACACAATTTTTCTCAAATTCACAAGATCAAATCATACGACTTCTCTACTCTTCACACAACTATTCCATATAAAAAATAAAAGAAATACTTTTTAGCATCATAAACAACTGTTATACCCCTTTGTTAGCCGACCTGTTCTTTTATTCATACGAAACAGACTTCATTCAGAAACTGCTGAATCAAAAGAAGAAAAAGCAAGCGGTGTCCTTTAATTTTACATTTAGAAATATTGACGACGTTTTGTCAATTAATAATGACAATTTCCATACATATATCAATGCGATATATCCCAGCAAAATAGAAATGAAAGATCAACAGAATCAAATGCCATTGGCAACTAGGTTATACGACAAACACGACGATTTCGGCTTTCCCATCGTAAATTTTTCACATTTAAGTAGTAATATCCACAGTCACTCTATGGAGTTTATATGTCAAAAGTGATCCGATATGCCTGTCGTGTTGAACATATGAACATTTTATATACAGATGTAAACTACTCACTGACAAATTATTGACACAGGGATATCGAAAACTGCGTTTGATGTCAACGTTCCGCAAATTTTACGGTGGGTATAATAGTCCTGTTTGCGATTAATGTGTTTTACTAGGTGAAATGTTGAGTTGCCTTTTCTGTACCAATTATGACTAGAATTCGTTCCTCGCGTATTTCATTTGGACTTGACTGTGGACTCACGGCGGGTGTGACCGGTCGACATGGGTATGCTTACTCCTCCATGGCACCTGATCCCACCTCTTGGTTTCCAGAGGTCCGTGTTTGTCCGTTTTTACCAGATTTGTATCTATATTCTGAACAACATAAATATTTATACTTTGGTATCTGAGATGTTTTGTATTTTTTATTACTTAGTTTGATGAACAATACGAAGAAACAGATATACACAGGCATGCACTTGTATCTCTGAACATTGCTTGAGAGACCCAGTTTGGCAGGTATTCTTTTATATTTACATGTTCTCCTATTCACTCTATGTTAAGACATATTTCCGTCATACTTGCATATCGGAAATTGATTCCCCTAGTGATCCACGTATGTAGGCCTATCTGTATACATACATGAAATGGAACTACTTGTGAGACTTGTGTTGAAAGTCTTTAATAATTAACAGCAAATTATGAAATATGTTTAAATGAAATTCGAAAATGTATCTTTACTTCATAAAAGAAGAAAATTAAAAAAATAACATGGTCTATTTTGTTATCTGTCATGTTGATACCGTAAGCCCTTGCTAATCACCTTAGCAACATGGACAAAATGTCCCTGCAATGGAAAAATGCGATAAATATATGTAAATATAAAGTTTGAATTGCATTTTTATTGCATTAACAGTTATATATCGGAAATTTTTATGGGGCATTTTCAACATGAAGCATTTACGCGCTTTATTAAAATGCCCCAATACCAATCTCCGATATAAAACCATAAACGCAACAAAAATGCAATTCAAACCTTTTGCAATATATTATAAACATACTACCAAAGTTATAATGCTCAAGACGATATCATTTCTGTCAATTAGACTTCATCAGTTGAGCTCCAATTTAAAAGTTATGTGTATTTTCTAAAGAGAAAGTGGTATTATACAAGGCCAAATAATATCTCTAAAAGTATAGCGGAAATCCGTCTAAGAGTAACCACTGTAAAATGACTATCTTAGCTCTAGAAAAATTTTGAATTTAAATGATGTTAATAGTGCCAAATATTACTTTAGTATAAGATGAACAGTTGGAACCGAAATACCAGGTACTAGGTTTATGTATACCCTCGGGGACTCAAACGGTCCACCAGCAGTGGCAACGACCTAGTGGTTATAAATATTATAAACATACTACCAAAGTTATAATGCTCAAGACGATATCGTTTCTGTCAATTAGACTTCATCAGTTGAGCTCCAATTTAAAAGTTATGTGTATTTTCTAAAGAGAAAGTGGTATTATACAAGGCCAAATAATATCTCTAAAAGTATAGCGGAAATCCGTCTAAGAGTAACCACTGTAAAAATGACTATCTTAGCTTTAGAAATTTTTTTGAATTAAATGATGTTAATAGTGCCAAATATTACTTTAGTATAAGATGAACAGCTGGAACCGAAATACCAGGTACTAGGTTTATGTATACCCTCGGGGACTCAAACGGTCCACCAGCAGTGGCAACGACCTAGTGGTTATAAATATTATAAACATACTACCAAAGTTATAATGCTCAAGACGATATCGTTTCTGTCAATTAAACTTCATCAGTTGAGCTCCAATTTAAAAGTTATGTGTATTTTCTAAAGAGAAAGTGGTATTATACAAGGCCAAATAATATCTCTAAAAAGTATAGCGGAAATCCGTCTAAGAGTAACCACTGTAAAAATGACTATCTTAGCTTTAGAAAAAATTTTGAATTTAAATGATGTTAATAGTGCCAAATATTACTTTAGTATAAGATGAACAGCTGGAACCGAAATACCAGGTACTAGGTTTTATGTATACCCTCGGGGACTCAAACGGTCCACCAGCAGTGGCAACGACCTAGTGGTTATAAATATTATAAACATACTACCAAAGTTATAATGCTCAAGACGATATCGTTTCTGTCAATTAGACTTCATCAGTTGAGCTCCAATTTAAAAGTTATGTGTATTTTATAAAGAGAAAGTGGTACTATACAAGGCCAAATAATATCTCTAAAAAGTATAGCGGAAATCCGTCTAAGAGTAACCACTGTAAAAATGACTATCTTAGCTTTAGAATTTTTTTTGAATTAAATGATGTTAATAGTGCCAAATATTACTTTAGTATAAGATGAACAGCTGGAACCGAAATACCAGGTACTAGGTTCATGTATACCCTCGGGGACTCAAACGGTCCACCAGCAGTGGCAACGACCTAGTGGTTATAAATATTATAAACATACTACCAAAGTTATAATGCTCAAGACGATATCATTTCTGTCAATTAGACTTCATCAGTTGAGCTCCAATTTAAAAGTTATGTGTATTTTCTAAAGAGAAAGTGGTATTATACAAGGCCAAATAATATCTCTAAAAGTATAGCCGAAAAATCCGTCTAAGACTGTAAAAATATCTTACCACTGAATTTAAATGATGACTAGTGCTCTATTAGCTTTAGAAAAAATTTTGAATTTATGTATGATCGGTTACTCAAAGTGCCAAATGGCAACGACTAGTTAGTATAAATATGATAAACATACTGGAACCGTTAAATGCTCAGGTACTAGGTTTATGTATTAGACTTCATCAGGGGACTCAATTTAAAAAGTTATGTATATTTTCCAGAAAGTGGCAACAAGGCCAAATAATACTCTAGTGGTTATAGTAACCACTGTAAAAATGAAATCATACTTTACCAAATTTTTGAATTTAAATATGTTAATAGTGCCAAATATTCTTTAGTATAAACAGCTGGACGTATATGTATACCCTCTGTCAAACGGACTTCCTAGTGGTTATAAATATTTGAGCTACCAAGTTTTCAAGACGAAAATTTCTGTATTGTGTATTTCCTTAAAAGTTAAGTATTTTCTAAAGAGAAAGTGGTATTATACAAGGCCAAATAATATCTCTAAAAGTATAGCCGAAATCAGTCTAAGAGTAACCACTGTAAAAATGACTATCTTAGCTTTAGAAAAATTTTTGAATTTAAATGATGTTAATAGTGCTAAATATTACTTTAGTATAAGATGAACAGCTGGAACCGAAATACCAGGTACTAGGTTTATGTATACCCTCGGGGACTCAAACGGTCCACCAGCAGTGGCAACGACCTAGTGGTTATAAATATTATAAACATACTACCAAAGTTATAATGCTCAAGACGATATCATTTCTGTCAATTAGACTTCATCAGTTGAGCTCCAATTTAAAAGTTATGTATATTTTCTAAAGAGAAAGTGGTATTATACAAGGCCAAATAATATCTCTAAAAGTATAGCGGAAATCCGTCTAAGAGTAACCACTGTAAAAATGACTATCTTAGCTTTAGAAAAAATTTTGAATTTAAATGATGTTAATAGTGCCAAATATTACTTTAGTATAAGATGAACAGCTGGAACCGAAATACCAGGTACTAGGTTTATGTATACCCTCGGGGACTCAAACGGTCCACCAGCAGTGGCAACGACCTAGTGGTTATAAATATTATAAACATACTACCAAAGTTATAATGCTCAAGACGATATCGTTTCTGATTAATCCTACCTTACCTTTTACATATGCGTACAACACTGGACCTGACCTTTTTACATAATATACTAGGATTTGTTATTGTAAATCAATCTTAATAATAATAAGCGATTTGTTAGGAAATACAGCTATGTTAACATGTAATTAATGTATTTGTATGATGGGAGAAATTCAGTAGAATATTAATATTCTGTAGAATCTGCTTTATCTCTCTTTCTCTCTCTCTCTCTCTCTCTCTCTCTCTCTATATATATATATATATATATATATATATATATATTAAAATCCATATAACATGGCTGGTGGTGTCTCGGGAACCCATTCTTTACCTCGGTGAGTTAAGGTTCAAAAGCTTGACAGCATTAAAATTACACAAAATTTGCACTCGTGAAATTGTTGATAATTGTCATAATATCTACGAGTATCCAGTCAGGAATAAACGATAAACGAACAGTCAGTAGAATCATTCGTATGATAATCAAAATGTTACTCCGCCCGCTACGTTAAGTGAATCGGATAATAGATATAATTATAATAATACTTTGAAACCTCAACTAAAGACCATCTCGCTTAGGAGACCACCTCGCTTAGGAGACCACCTCACATTCAGGACCGTCAGTAGTGAGTGTGAATCTCCTGATTGCATCACTCCATGACTAGATGGAATGTAAATGATCAAGGATGTGGCAAGGACATTTTAAACTTTTCACATCGCTCGTTCATCAATCCAAAACAAGTAAGCAATTGAAAAATGAAAACAGCTTCAATTTGTGCTTAACACATATAATTACCAAAAAAAAAACATCTTAAAAACACTTAGCCAATTCCAGCTTTTCTAAAAACTTATACAAGAACTGGAATAGCGTGTACTTATTTCAAATACTAGCACGTGGAATTTTACGTTCAAAGAGGTCGATGTGCCACACTTACTATTGTAAAACAATTTTATGTGCAAACACATCTCTTTGTCATAATAAATACCCATACATGATAATGAAGTATGTAAAATATGTTCTCTAGAATTCGACGACTTAAACATTCTGTGAATACAACACACAATTCAATTATTCGTGACCCTGATGTTGTCAGGGACCTTTCCCGTCTCCATGAAAATTTTAATTGAATATTTTTAAATCTATCATAAAGATCATGTAGAAAAATCCTTGTTCTCAATTTGTTTTCATGCATTATCTTTTCTATGTCGAAAGTCCGTTAAGTTGCTTTCAACAAAATGTTTCGACAACAATTAATATGTTTTTGTGTACTTTTAGGGGTAATGAACGAAGGACGGGATTTGGACATTCCCCGGGAACTTACGCATGGTATTTATACTAATACAAGCATATGGTGTTGTTTTGTACAATCAAGGGTCATTCACCTCTCATAATTTTAACCTGTCCTTGTAAGAATTGTTTGTTCACATTTAATACTTTAAAGATAATAAATAGATTAGTCGATATCTAATCATGCATTTTAAGGAAGCAAGATTTAAATTAAATCTGTAAAATCTATTTATTTTCTTGTAACAAAATATATAGTTCTGATTTCGGAATAAAATTATAAAAAAAAACAACACTAAGTTTAATGTTTTTGCAAAAGGTTTCTGAAGTATAATATGAAATTCGGTAAAAACATTGATCGCAATTGAATTTCAGTCACTATTGTCATATTATTTGTACTTAAATTTGTTTTACATATATAGTAGTTAATATTGCTACATGAAATGTTCACATACAACGAAGGGTGACTTTGGACAGGTGTTTGTGACGGTACGACATCATTTGTGTCAATTTTTATTGATGAGGTACACAATGAGATGACTGAGTATTTAAAGTCAATGTTCATTAAAACAATTTAATCGAAATTCAATACAAATTATTTCGATAACGGATTATTTTAATTGGCAATTTAATTTACATCAAAAGCGATATATTTGTTTAACCTGATAAAACGCATACTTGTAAATATCAATGACGCAAAATGCTCTCTTTGTATTACAATTCATGCAAAATATTCTATTATAATTGGAAATAAGTAATTTTGAAAAGTGAGTGTTTTCAATTGCAAATTTGTTTTAATATACATTAAATGCCTTTTTTGTTCGATTTTCGAAACTTTTATTGTCTTTATGATATATTGTTGAAACGGTATCAAGAAAAATGGGGCTTTACCTTGAAAGGGGCTTGGTATTATACAAAGCTGAAACACTAAACGATTCTATCAAATTGACATTTAAATAATCAATCTGGAAATGAAGGAGAATTAAAATATCGATTTTAATGCCGCGATGACAACGCAATACCAACACACAAAACAGAAATTGAAATATTGAAATGCAAAAAGTAGATATCAATATCTAACAACATATGCAATGTTAGTAGGGAAAAACGGGGAAATGCATGTCAGATAAACGGAAGCAGTCAGTCAGTGTTGATTGTTCGTTTGTTTTACTATTGATAAGTTTGAACAAGGTAAAATTATTCTGCGATTTTTTAAAGTATAATTAGGCAAAAACAATAAGAATAAATTCAATCAGTGCTATGACAGGCACTGACTAGTTGTCACCGTTTGATGCGTGATAGATTAATTACCTGACCATGAAGAGGTGAGGTCAATCCAGATATATATTGTATTTAAAGTTTTCTGTATTTCAGTTTATGAAATCATGATGCAGAAACGACTATTATATTATAGGTCAGGGGTATTTATTTAGGCAGATTTATTCCAGTATGTCTTATAGATCTTTTCTTTTTGTATATCCAACATCTCATTTTAAATGACCACATCGTGCAGATTTGCCTGTGTATACTACAAAATGAACATACCATCCGACGATACCTGGCATCTCATTATGTAGAGGAGTTACCTGTATAGCTCTTTCAATGTTACTACAGTGTGCGTAGTTACCTGTGTATCCAAACTCGTCTTTACGATTTTTGACAAGGATCCATTCCTCAATTATCTCATTTGAATTCAATTGTTGACTCACAGCAGGTGTGAACGGTCGACAGGAGATGTTTACTCCCAAATTAGATCCGATTCCAACTTTGGATTTCCAGATACAACTATTCTTGTGTGTTCTATGTTCATTTAGTCTGTACATTATCTCATGAACCTTCTTCCGTTAATACTTTGGTATCTGTAATTTTTATATTTCAAAGTTCATGATGTATTTGTACATACTATAAAAAATTTCATTATCCTTAATTTAAGATTTTGATACATCAACTCTTTTTCTAACATCTTTTTTACAAGCAGACATAAAACTGTTGAAGATTTCATGTAAAATGCACGAGCAGTAGGTACATCATTTTACAACCTTATTTAACTTAGCACCTACTGATTTGGGGAAGACTCAGTATTAATTAATGTTTTGCTTCGATTTTTCAACACCAAATGCAAGCATGTGCCTCATAATGTAAATTTCATTTTCTCCCTCGATGTAGATGTCATATTCATAATTTGTTCATTGGTATTTTAGAGACGGGATTTTATTTACGTATAAAGATTTTCATCTCGGTGATTTTATGATACGTTAGTGCTCAAAATGAAAGAGTAGGCTAATCCTAAAGTGTTATCAGGTTTTGACTGTCGTATCGATATCATCTTATAAGCAGTTATATCCCTAAATCACCTGGAATTGATGTTTTTCTCCGGCATGATCTGATATTCCATACCCTGTTTGATGCACGATCATTTCGTGTACTGTACTAAACTGTGTTATGGTGGTAGAATACGTGAAATTGCTTTCGAAGGCAAACATTTCGCAGATTTTACGGTTGATATGATGGCCTGTTTGGCCTATTGATATGTAGAGTGACATGTTCAATATATGTTGTTGAGCTGTCTATACCCTATACCGATTGTGACCAGGAGTTACCCTCTCTTGTTATTTGAACGTCTTTACGGGTTGTGATCACGATTTATTCTTGATATATTTTGATTTGGATTGTGTGGGCGGTCAGTAGGGGATGTTCACTCTATGCCACATGATGCCACCCGGATGTTCTGTGTTTGTAAAATTGTCCCCACAATTGCATATTGATGTCTTCCTAAGGATAATATTTTAGTATCTGCACTTTACAGTTCAAAGCCTTACATGACCAGTATATTACTATCACGTTTGTAATGGTACATTATATCTTCCTACACAGAGACACTAACATACAGATAACAGTTTACCTTTCGGATTACTGCGTGGTAAAATAATGTCTAAAACAATCATTTTAATCTCAAGATTTGTTTGGATTGCGAACGATCATGATTTATATCCTTTGCCGTTAGACGACAGGGAGATACACATTTATATGAATTAGAAATGTATGAGACAGTTGGTTTATTATTGATGTCTTAGCTCATCATTTGTCGACGTAATTAAATTTTGTCGACGCAATTGATTTCTTAACACCAAAAAAAATTGAATCACTATTATAAATCGTTTTATGTTTTAACTGGCTAGATGTTTAATAACACCGAAGTTACTGCGGCGATACTTTATAGCCTTGATCCAGTATAATAGTTTTGTTTGCGATTACTCTGTTTCACTAAGTGAAATGTTGAGTTGCCTTTTCGTTGGCAGTTGTTGAGACGTCTGCACCAGTGTTACGAGGATTCACTCCTCACGTATTTCATTGGACTTGATTTTTGACTCGCGATGTGACCGGTCGACAGGGGATGCTTACTCCTCCATGACACCTGATCCCACCTCTTGGTTTCCAGAGGCCCGTGTTTGTCCATTTTTACCGGATTTCTATCGAAGTCCTGGACATTCTATTGATTTATGCTTTGGTACCTGAGCTTTTATATATATTTATCATGTATAGCATATTCTACGAAAAATAATAGGTTTCATAATAACATATGGTCAATAAACAGATGAGTCCAAATTATACACACACAGTTTTATTGATTTTATATTGAAAATGCTTGTAGTAAAAAATGAAATATTTGATCAGCCGAGAATTGTGATGGTGAATATATTACCTGCAGCGGTTAAGTAAATTTCATATTGAACAGTTCAATACAGTTTCCTGGATTCCACTTTGTCAATTCTAAAGTAATATTTTTAACAGGTATGACTATATGATTTCCAATGTAAAGGCATACAAGCTGTCAAAATGGGTTTTTGTTCGTATTAAAATTCCAAGTATTCGATATTTTATACAAATAAATTATTCTTAAGAAAACACGATAGGAAAAAATCTAATAATGTCGTAATTTGTGACAATAAATCGAAATGTCAATAATGGGCGAGTACACATTGGATACATAAATGGATGATTGGAATATCTTCGGTATATTTTATTAATTCTAGGTAACATATGTACCGTGATATATATTTTAGGGTTTTTAAATCGATATATATCTTTTATTAAAATGATGATCTGTATGCCTTTAAGGGTATGTCTTTATTGCTTTTTTCGGGATCTCAAATTAAAAATACAATCTGCTTGTATCATTTAGTAAACTTAATCTTTTGTGACAAGACAAACACTTCGATACAATATATAAACTTTGATTTCAACAACAATTAACCAACATTAAGTTATATTAATGTCTCTTTTTACAACTGATGTTGGCATGGCGGTGTTCTTACTGTTCGACGAAACCGGAGTACCCGAGCGACCGACCACCATACCATCTCACATACGTCTCTGTCTAAACCGAAAATTGAATTCGGGTCGCATATGTGATTTCTATCGCGCTACTCAGATGACTACATATATAAAAAATGTCAGATACCAAAGTATAAATCAGAGGTGGAAGCAGGTGTCATGGAGGAGTAAGCATCCCCTGTCGACCGGTCACACCCGCCCTGAGTCCACGGTCAAGTCCAATGAAATACGTGAGTAGTGTATCCTCGTCACAATTGGTACAGACGTCTCAACAACTGCCAACGAAAAGGCAACTCAACATTTCACTTGGTGAAACAGAGTAATCGCAAACAAGACTATTTTACCGACCGTAAAATTTGCGGAACGTTGACATTAAACGCGGTTTTCTATATCCCTGTGTCAATAATTTGTCAGTGAGTAGTTTACCTCTGTATATGAAATCAGATGTTGTACACGCCCTGGCATATCGGATCATTTGTGAAATATAAACTCCATATGCGGGTGACTGAGGGATATTGCTACTTAAATGTGGAAACGTTTCTGACAGCCGAATTCATTCTTGAAAGAGTTCAAAACAATTTTTGTTTGATATTTCGGATTTCACAAGTTCATCTTTACACAAAACAAACATGAAAAATCATAAACTAACAAACGGGGTTCCCTTTTATTATACGAGAACCTTGTTAAACAATATGATGCTCCTCTCAAGAACGTTAGAGAGTATTTTGGAGTAGGACGATATACTGTGACTCCCTGTCGCCAACAAAATTTTTATTTAACTGATGACCTTTTTGCTGAGCTTGACCTTTTCATCGAACTCGAGACGTTTATATGGAAGATTTGCAACGAGTATAGTATGCTAACAGGTGACGTCGAATTTTTCCGAACACCTGGACCCATTGCGTTTGGGATTCGCAATTGTTCTTCAATATTGCATCCATCAGCATGCTCTTTTGTTATTCGTTGTTCTCCTTTTGTTTGTACTTTCTGAATGTTTGGTTTTTCCGGGGTGGTGTATATTACTTGAATATATTTGTGTAGCAGTTCTTGTCGAAGAAAATTAAAAGCAGGAAATCTGTGAAACATGTACTGTCGCAAGTTTTCAAAATGACATAAGCCTTTTGCAACATAAGGCTTTAAGTATACACTGAATCAACAGTGTTGGCCTGGAGGGTATATCATATTATTTTTTGTGAATAGTGAGTCACAGCCATGTGACATTTCCATCATTTTCTCCAAAGAAAATGGACTAAATATGCTATCTTACAGCCAAAGTGAACGGCAACGGAAGTCGTCTACGCGTCAGGGCATATCATGTTGTTTTTCTTATTTGGCATCACTGCTACAATAATCGACAGTATTTTGAATAATAGATTACATGGACGTAACTAAACGTAATGATATTCATGTTTATGGACATGTGATAATTTTGTTTGTGATTTGTTTAATTGTTGTCCTACACTCCGTAAAGACTTTTTCACTCGTATGGAGATGCCACCGGCTTTAGGTGAAGTACTACCAAATTTGGTCCATGCTATATACTGTCTCCGTTGCATTGTTCTTTTAGGTGCGACTCCCCCATATGAAACGGAACCTCATACGGAAGACTTGTGACTTTCATTTTGCATGCCTAACACTTGGCGAAGGAAGATTCACTACCATTTTTAAAGTATTTTGTGTTCTAATGCACTCTGTTTGCTTCGTGTCATTTCATTGGTCGATGACATTGAAAAGTCGAAGGGGATTCGCGTTTCACTGCGCGTATAGTGTTATTAACACATTATAGTGACGCAAAATTACACATGTATGTTCATTTCAGCAACATAAACTCAGTTTCAACATTGAAATTTCCAAATCACACTTTTGTTTGTATATTTTTGCTTTTTAAAATGACGAAAATATAGTAACAATTCGCAGAAAATATAGGTTTACAAGACTTGTTGAAATATATGCTATTAAAGGTCAGTTCGGTGTCCTTTATGGATTTTAAGATATTATAACTTTGCTTTAGAATGTTACTTTTCAATTATTTTTACCACTATACTGTTGTGATAGAATTGACATTGAAAGCGATGGACTGGATTGTTAACAATTCTTGCGCATGGTTAATATGCAAATGAGTTTTGGTCGAGTTTCCCTTACTGTGTACTGGCAAGATCTGTCTGTGAAGTTGGACATAGAAGTTACGTCATTCCTCATTCACGTGAGGATGGGAAAATGTTTTGCATGTACACGTATTGACCTACAGATTTAAGGCTACTGATAGGAAGTATAGCGTAAGGGAATAATATTGTCGTGCCGCATAGAAAAACGATGTTTATAGGAATTTATAGAGGGCGAAGCCCTCATACATGTAGAGAAGCTCACATTTTTTATTCCTACTACATCCGGGGACCCGTACTACTAATGGTAAAAATTTAGCTCACATCGGGAATTTGCGCGCGACATAAACAAAATGTCGGAAATGCAAAGCCATTTCTTAAAAGCACATTGCAAACGAAGTAATAAACTACCACACTAAGAAACGTTTTGTAGACCGAGACAAGGCCCAACGACTAGGGTTGTACATCGAACCCGATCACGAAGCGCCTCCATTATTCTGGTAATGTGAACTGCACGAAATGATGGATACGCTGGGATAGAGAAAAATATATAGCATAAAAACATGTTTGTGCATTTTATTCACGACTAATAAATACCACAGATTCTATTTACGTTTTAACACCAAGGAAACAGTCAGCCACTCAATATTTTTATTTAAAACAATGAGTGAATGACCGGGACATTTACGTGATAAAAACACTGAATATTAATCCCTTTGGTTATTTTGTCGTGTTGCCCCCGGCAGGGGGCAAAACGACGAAAACCCCAAAGTGATTAACTGAACATGTAAAACTGTTGATGAATGCCTTCGACATCTCCATAGGTTTACGTATGTATTTTTTAATCATATCGATGATCTATGTAGTTTGTTGCATAGTAAATAAGTCACCAGTACTCACGTTAAGCCAAATGTCTGATCCGATTTTTAGTTACTTTTTTGTAAAACCTAATTTTACAGAATTAAAAAGTATTCAGTATACTGAATGTTTTATACCTCATTAAAACGTACGATTGCCAACACTTTCAGTATTTGATTATATATGACGTCACACAAAGTTCTGCTGACCGACTTCGATGCACTTGCTGAACTTTACTGTTAACCTATATTGTAATACAATGTATAACGAAACATTTTTTACCGTCTAGATTTCCTATTTTAAATACGAAACATAAAATATATATCGTATCACTAAATCGGTATCGAAATTAACAAATCCATATGATAATTCAGTAACTATTTCTAAGCGCATCAATATACTCAGTAAAGTAATTTGGTCATAGATAAAGGTAGAAGCTAGCATAAGTCAACGTAATCCGTCGGTTTGTTTGTTTGTTGTTTTTTTTTGTCAAAAAAAAAAATGCTAATAAAAATATACAGGCATTAGAATGGGGTTACCATTTGACATTTTACAGAAACAGAAATTCCTCTGTCAACAATATCCGTTGCACCGTTCGGCTAACGCTTCGCGGCGAAACTTCATTTCTGACAGCGAAATCGCAGCTCTATACACTGTCAGCTTTTGTAAAACAGTCACATGGTAACATTTAATTACCCCGTACCGGGGATCGAACCGCTTTACCACCGCACGCAGTGACATGTGATAAATAATTATATAGACGAAGATAAATCCAGCATAAAGCATAATTTCTTATTTATTTTTAGCGTTTTAACACCGTGTTACACAGATCTAATCATTTCAAAACAAATTTCAGAATAATTGCATATTTCAATTATAATTTGAGCGTTTCATTTCTTTTATCTTCAGGTAATGAAAAAAATAAACAATTATTTCATTCGTTTCCGGTTTCTGCTAATTTGTCGATACCATCAGGTGTTTTTCTCACCAGAAACATCATCGACGACGTTAGTTATTTCTTTATACAAAATGGGAATTGCAGTTTCTGCCGTGTGTTAAATCAATGTCATATCTTTCTCATTAGTTACATTGTGAGAATTATCATGAGAATTGAATTACGTTTCTGTCAAATATAAAATCATTTATCTATGACTGCCTGTTAAAACCTACGAGCTTCTGTATTTTAGTCCTATTTTCACCATCTGAACAAAACACTTTGGTCTTTTACCTTAATTCAGCAACAGAGTCGCTTCAGGTGTATGTACATTTGAAGTTTTTGTTTCGAATCATTTTTCAATTTGGACAATGAAACAAATAAACGTTAGAATTTTGTATGAATTTAGATATTGTTGTGCGTTCAAAATCCACATAAATAATGTGTGTCAATGCGATACATCGTTTCCGTGATCCCTTGACAGACCTCTAACTGTCATGTGACTTTCGTCACCACGTGACAAAATTTAAGACATTTTTTGGACAAAATGGCGGGCACCAACAGTATTCGTATCAGCTAATAAATGATAAAGTTCAGATTGATACAAATGGTTCTACAATAAATACTTTTACATGTAAACATTCTTCCATATTTTAGAGTTGTTGGATAGATGTATACTCCTGATTTGACTAACATTTTACACCAGTGTCAGTTACGGCGTACCATAGACCTAAATATGATTTAGTTGTCGGTTCATATTTTTATTCGGAAATTCGGTTAAATGACTTGTCGTGCATCTACGAATATTTATCTGGCTTATTTTTCTCTCTGGAATCCAATTTACAACATGGCACCACATATCAGCACTTGCTTTTTTATTTAAATTCATTCCCCTCTACCCTCCATGGTTAATTCGTATTCACGGAGACCAAAGTGCCATAAATTTTCTTAAAGTCACATGATCAGCGCGTTGTAATTTCTGAACTTGTAATCAATAAAGGGAATCAGCTTTGTGGATTTTTAAATGTTTTCCTTTTTTACTACATAATTAGATTGATATACAACAACAAAAAAGAGATACAATGACATAACCATTAAATTTCTTTTTTTTTTTTTTTTGGTACTTTTTAAATTACCATTGATTAACTCAACCATACCATTTGTATATGAATATCACACTGTACCTAACCTTATGTTCACAAAATATATATGGACATAAGAATTTTTATGTTTGTGTATAGCTCGATTATTATGCAAATGAGTTTGTGGTCCAGTTGCATGTATAGGCATCTCGATGTGAAGTTAGACATTCGAAGCTGTGTCGTTCACGTGTTCTTAACTGACGAGAAACTCGCGGCAGTCTACGAAGTTGGGAAAATGTTTTGCATGTACATATCTTGGACTAGACATTTAAGTGATACTGAGGGGAAGTAGAAGGTATATAACATAAAACATCTCAGATACCAAAGTATGAATCTTTAGGATGTCTAGGACAATGATACAAATCCGGCAAAAATGGACAAGCACGGACTTCTGGAAACCAAGAGGTGGGATCAGGTGCCATGGAGGAGTAAGCATCCCCTGTCGACCGGTCATACCAGTCGTGAGCCCACAGTCAAGTCCAAATGAAATATGTGAGGAACGAATCCTCATCACAATTGGTACAGACGTTTTCAACAACCGCCAACAAAAAGGCAACTCAACATTTCACCCAGTGAAACAGAGTAATCGCAAACAAGACTATTATACCGACCGTACAATTTGCGGAACGTTGACATCAAACGAGGTTTTCGATATCCCTGTGTCAATAATTTGTCAGTGAGTAGTTTAGATCTGTATATGAAATGTTTATATGTTGAACAAAATACTCTCAACTAGAAAATGAATATCTATGCAGCGATGTATCTAAACATGAGGCTTTATAATCATATCCTTGATCTATGTACATTTTATAACATCATAATAGATACATCTAAAATAACATCTGTGTTTTCTCAGTGAATGTCTGGTATCCTATATTGAAATCAACCTGCAATATCTTTCAAACAAGCAATATATATTTTTCAGTATACTGATTGTATTATGCCAGAAACATACAGTTATATATATATATATATATATATATATATATATATATATATATATATATATATCATTATACGATTACCATCAACTCGTATCAGTACTTTCAGTACTTTGATTTAAAGAGCTTGCTATTATTAGCATTTGGAAAGGCTCGATTTGTTTACACCGTTGTAAGTCCTCCCGTAGCAATAGCCTGTGCGAAAGTAAATGGTGACCGGCATCGAAAAACATCGAATGTGCTTGTCTAACACCACAAATACAATACCATGTCTTTTTTCAATAATATACAATGGGAATTGTGGACCAACTAAATAGTTTTGTTTGTTTAATGTTTTAATCGTTCTTTTTATTTCTGTAACGGATTCTGCAGGGAGATATGTGTAATTAGACTTAAAGTGTTTGATAAATAGCATAAATAACAAGGAGCATTTAACAAATATCAAATCAAGAACAAAACAACTTTAAACGTCACCGATGTATTTAGTCGGTAAAGAAAACGTTCAACTATGATTTTCCTATCATTAAACACTAATGCTTAAGTACTGCAGAATTGATCAATCAACCAGACGTCGTGAACAGGGAATAGTAAATCATGGCGTCAAGTATATTTTCCTCTTTATCATAAAAATAAAATGATATATGCGCTAGTGATTCAAAACTAATGCTCTTCAAATTGGCAGCTGAAATTTCTGTGCTTTCTAAAATGAAAACGAAATTCTTCAGGCCTTCTTCACATTTACCAATCGCTATGTGATTGAAGGAAATAATTTAAAACTAAAATGGTCTTCCGTAATCAACCAAAATGAGAATTTCATACTCACGTGAAATTTGCTTCGCACAATTGTACTTGTCAGTGTATTTTACATTAGATTTTGAATTTTGAATAGTGTTTTTCGCCACACTCAACAATATGGTGACGGCCAGTTTATAATGTATCCGGGAAGAGAGCACCGGCCTTCCGCAAGTAAACTGGCAACTTTCTCACAAAAATCACCTTAGCTTCAAGTGGGACTCGACCTTGCACTGACCAGAAGTGAGACACTTCTTGGTTCAAAGCGCGGTGATCTAACTACGATTTGGGCAAGGAGGCCCCGAGAACATTGGACGTAAGTATTTGTATTACCACTAATGTGCCCCATTCTCTTGCAGTAAATATTCTCAAACCTTGAACAGTCGTATCAACTATTTTACCAAGCCAGAATTCCTCTGTCCACAGTCTACACGGGCTATTACGTCACAATACAATTCTATACGGTAGTACATCTACCTGATAAGAATGCAGTGCATTAAAATCTTTCATATTTTATTACGTTCATAAACTCGATTTGAAGCATGGAGGAAAATAATCAGATATTGCTGTGTTGAATTGAGACAATTTCAACCATCTGAAAGCATTCCTACCACAAGGTGGATAATTCCCTACCCACGCAATATACCCATGTACGAGTTAAGTAGTCCACTAGAGTTTACGAAAGGTTCGATTTATTGAAGTAACTTTAATGAATTATACTAATTATAGTTACCTGTAGTAAAATCAAAGTTCTCGCTGTAGTCCAAACTTGTTTTTACTATGTTAATACTATGGATTACTATGATATGATTTACTATTGTTCATGGCACCTAACCCCACCTCTTGATTTCAAGAGATCCGTGTTCGTCCACTTTTAACAGATTTATACCCGTGTCCTGGACATATTATAAATTTACACTTTGTTATATGTTTTTTATTACTATAGATTACCGGTATCCCGTACGTTAATACTTTGAATTGGTATTTTGATAATGGTATATTGTTAAGGTAACCAGGCGTATCGTCTGGATACATTACACCTTTTCTCCAGCAAAAGTCATGATTTGAAGCTCCACGTTATTATAACTGAAACTGCATTTATGTACGCTGTATATACACCATGGACTATTGTTGTGTGTAGGCGTGATCTAGTAACACGTTTGTATGAGAATATGCACACAAAACAGCTAAAATCGAAATAAAGAACGAAAACATATTCATATGATGGCAAAATGTTTTATGTGCTTGTAAAATTATTTTATAGTTTCTGGTCGTATTAAAAAGAGATTGTGTTCATGCTTGATAACGATCGTTTCATTTATATAAGTCATTCCAATTGTGTGTTTACAATTTGTTTCCCAAACTGTTTTGTAAACAATGGTTTACTCTATAATGATTTGATTATATTAAGAGTCTGTAGATGTATGATGATTGTCAATCGTTTTATTGTTTTTTTATCTTGAATATTTCTCATAGCTGTGTTCAATTGTTGGTGCAGTAAATAAAATGCTAAATAATGCGTAATATGCACAGAGAGAGAGAGAGAGAGAGAGAGAGAGAGAGAGAGAGAGAGAGAGAGAGAGAGAGAGAGAGAGAGAGAGAGCTCAAAGGTAAAATAGACATTTCTGTCACGATTCAGACAGGTAAACTACAATACAAGCATATCTATTTAGCAACTCACAATCAATTTGAAATTAAAAAAAAACTTTACCAGAATAGAAACACTACAACTTTTCAGGAGTTACATACTACATTTAAATTTCCCAAGGAACATTTGCGATTGGTGTAGCATGCTAACAAGGGATGCTAACTCCTTCTGAACACATTGTCATATCTATTTTGTTTAATTTGAATTCGGGACTGGTTGGTTCTGATGGTCTCACTCTTTCTCGGGACAGAATCCCATCCTGCCATCCATATTTTCCCAATGTTCACCGTTTGTATATTGTTCTCTAGAATTTCGAATGCTTTGGTATCTGTACTTTCTATATCACTAACCCTTTCAACCTACAAACAGCAATAGACTAGTCTTAAAAATAACAAAAAAGAAATACCCCTCAGGTACGTAGGGGTGAAAAGGTTAATACAGATCATTATAAACAATAATTTCTTTGTTTGTACCTGTAAAACATAGCATAAATTCAATATAAATTAGAACGTAGGCAACACATCAGTTAATTAGCAAATTAGATTACTATCATTTCAAAACTATAAACAGCCAAATAGATAAGTATTAGCGTGGGAACGGAAATACGTAGCTTGTAAATCACAGGAAATAACTGGTTATCAAAGACGATGTTAACAAATAAATTTCCGAAATAAATTTGCATATTTTCATTCAATATTTTATTTCCTGCTTGTCAACAATGTATTGATATAGAACAAATTAACAACTAGACCTTGCGACGCTATCAATAAAAGCTGTGAGCATTTCTGCTATTGATATTATACAACTATTATAGGACATTGTTACATAGCTACAATATTTCAGCCACAAAATGCTATAAAAAGTCACTGTTTGAAAATTTAGGGGGCGGTTGAATTCCCATGGCAGATTGCCTATGGTAGATTACTCCTTTCTTCATTTTGAGATTAAAATATTATATTATACATATATTATAGGACATTGTCGCACAGCTACGCAATATCGGCTAAAAGTGCTTATTAAAGTTCACTATTTGAACAAATAGGGGTGTAAATTACCATGACAGACTATCTATGATAGATTAACCCCCTTTTTCATTTTGAGATTGGAAAAATATAACATTAAACACATAGTACAGGACACTTTAGCATAATTACAATATATAGGCGAAACAATGCTTATAAAGATTCAATATTCGAAAAATGAGGTGTGGGGGCTAAATTACAGAGGGCAGATTGTCTGATCATCCCCCTTTCTTAATATTGAGACTGACAAATTATGGTAAAGTACCATGGCAGATTGCCTATGGTAGATTACCCCCACCCTTATCCAGATAACAAAAATCTTTTAAAAACTATATTTATTGAAGACAGATATAAAAAATCTCAGATACAAAAGTATAAATCAATAGAATTTCCAGGACATGGATACAAATCCAGTAAAAACACTGAGAAACACGGACCTCTGGAAACAAAGATGAGAATAATTTCATGTGATATAGACAGTATATACTGGTTTAAGAAGTTATTTTATGGAAAATTGGAAGGAGGTAATCCACAATAAGGGTAATCTACCATGGGTGATTCCTATGATATTATTAGTTATAATGGACTTGAGATTTCCATTATTGATTGGCACTTCTTCCATTTTACATTTTAACCCGTGGGTTCTCGACAAAATAAAACAGTTATTAGGTTTATTACTGATCATCCACGAGAATATGTAGGGTTGATCCGACATATTTCCGTGGACGGTCAGAAACAAACCTAATAACTAATATTGGCGTTATGATGGGAAAGTGTGTCAAATGGCGCATTACACACATTTAACAGTCCTTATAATGACTTGTTTACAATTACTGTTCTTTACTAACTGATTTATTGGCTTATCTTATCTGAAGTGCTAGTTGAATTGTCGGAATCGATTTTTATGGGGATTTATTCCTCATATACTTTATTCAAATTTTACTATGGACTCGGAGCGAGTATTTCCGGGGATGGTTCCTTCATGACATCTGTACACTGACCTCTGACATCCTGACCATTATTAATTTAATCTGTGATTTTGTACAATTATAAAAAAAATAAACCGAACAAATTATTTTTTCTTTGTTTATCAACTTATTATGAAAATGTTTCGTTTAGATATACGATACATACTTTCAAAAGAAATAATTCTAAAACCAATTTATTACTAAATATCACAAATAGGGAAAACCGAACTGTGCTGGATATCTGTAGATAAATCCTATTTGCTACATTGTCAAGACTTGACGATTCGGTGTGGGAAGATACAAAATCATAGAATGAAATATTTATTAAGGAAATGCAGCTGACACCTTGTGTATAAGAGAAAACATACCGGACATAATAACCGGATAGAAGTTGTTTAAAATAGGAGTACCTTGGTATTTATGGTACTTATCGGTTCTTAGTTCGACAAGTAACAAAATTACAGAATTAACACCGGATTATTTCTATTGTACAGTTATAATGTTCATCGATATTCTTTCAATTCCCAACATTCTACACGGAGCAATATACGATTGTCATCGAGAAAACATTTCTAAGAATTTGTTTTATTCTATGAATTAAATTAAAAGAAATGTACGTCATTCCAATTGAAACATGCAGAATGAACTAATGTCTGTAATATGTATATTCTCTCACCCTAGAATCTGTTTAACATTATCGACTTATTGCCGTTGTATTGATTGGATCATATGACGCAAACTTATTTACTTTAACCTTGTATTTCAGATAGATTTGAATGTTGATACTAAGCAGAATGAGGAGTAAAATGTATCAAAGTGAAAAGTGTACAGTTAATTTTCTTTGCATACTGGATCTTAAAGCTATGTGAAGATTTGAATTCCATACCAATGCAGTTACTAGGAAATCAGCAGTAAGTATCACCTCATTTATTTAATTTTGTTTGTTGAGAATGGTGTAAAACAATATAACATTAATAATGCTAACAACAATTTAGCATACACAATTACATTAACTGGCATATTCAAAATTGTTATCTTTAATATCATAAAGATAATAATTTTAGCGTTGATTGTTTGCAGTCGGGATGGATATTAACTGGTAAATCCATGATTTAGCATCTTATTTTCTCGAGTTATCAGCAAACGATATACGTAAATACTGCTAATGATACAAATATTGTTTTGTTTATTATCCTTATATTGACATTATTAAATGTCTCAAGTAGCTGTTCTACATGCTTTTATCAATTTAAACTTATTTTTGTCCTTTAATATGATATATCGAATACAAATATTATATACATAATAACAAAGAAAAGCAAATATATATCGAAGGCTATTGTATTTCGTTTTATTACAAATATATACTATAATACCCTTGTAAGTTTTGAGGTTTAAGTATCAGTTCGGTTCCGATGAACAACGTAGATCTAAGATACCAGAAATGGGTTTAAAATGAGCCACATATTATCTTAATAACGATATTGACAAACTTATGAGCTTTTCTTCTATTACATATATAGATATACACATATGTCATCGTATTAATCTATAGTTTATGTATAGTAGACAACAGATCTGGTGAACATTGGATAAACAATTTCCCCTGGAAATCCAGAAGTGGTATCAGGTTTCATTGAGGAGTAAGCATCTCCTGTTGACCGGTCACATCCACCGCCAGTCCACAGAAAAATCCAGATATAGCTCTGGAACGTTTCGAAATCTATACAAAGATATCTGTATTTATGAATTATGTTATTCTATTAGGTGAATTAAGTATTCACAAATCTAATATGAATAAAGAAAAAGTTTAAAGCAAAAGGGTCAGCAGGACCTACTTAGCAAGTTAAGCGCGTATATGCGAACCTCTGAAAAAAGCATTTATATGCTAAGAATTCTTATTAACATTTTCAACAACTGCCTATCCCATTTAGCGCATCTCCCTAATAATAAAACCCAACATTTAATTTAAACACTAGAAACGAAGGAAACGTTCTGAAATACATCTCATTAAGGATAACGGACCTAGCTCATTTCTACAATAGATTTTTGTTAAATTTGTACCCATATGGACCCATAACTTTTCATACATGAAACTATCACCTAGCAGCCAACCTTCATTTTTAAGGGGACTAAATGCATTTTTCTTAATTCTTCTTCTTGACACTATCTATGAATAATATAAGAGGATCAATGTTTTGTCAAAATAATTTTAAAAACAAAATATTTCTTCTGGGGCCGTGTTAAAATGTAAGAGGAACTTTTTTTTTTATTTTCGGATCATTTTATTTACCCCGGACAAAAAACACCCATATTGGGGTTGGGCCCCAACAGAGTTCTTACAGCATGTAGAATCTTTCAATTATATGGAGACGTCACAAAATTCCGATGAAGGGCTTCAAATTTTGGCCTATGCTCGGCACTTACAGCCATTGAACAGTGAGGGTTCTTTAACGTGAAGACACCTACTGCGACACGGGACATCTATTTTTACTGTCTTATCCGAAGGACGGGAAACCAACCTGCTGCCGGCTGGACTCGAACTCACGACCTCAAGATCAAGAGTCTAGCGCGCTACCGACTGAGCCAGGCCGGCTCTTATTTGTTCAAAAATAGATAATAGATATTAAAATAAAACTTAGTGACCTTTTTATCAGCTTGTTTTTATAAACATGCGCAAAAGACATACATTCTCAATTTGTAACGAATCTACACATATACGCTGGTGGACATTTTGTTCCTGAGGATATTCTGTCGCTCGGTACATGCCTTCAATGTATATCCTGGACATCGTAGGGATTAAAATTTTGGTTTCTGAGATTTTTATATAACATGTAAATAATTCAACATTACGTAACACAGCCATCTAGTTAAAATAACATTAAATTTACTGAATTGTTTACTTTGAAAGTCCTACATAGTCTTGTAATGCTATAAATTATATGCTAAATTTACATAATATCAGTTTCCTGACCTTGCTTGGAATACACCACGCGCGTCACAAATCCAACAGTTATCGACAATACAGCCAGGTCTTGGACACTTATTCATTAATATAGCGCGATATTGCTTTCAGAAATATTTTCACTTCCTCAACACCTGTCATATTCTGCTGTGTTTAATAACAACATATATTTATATTAACTTTCTACAGTGAAATTGCAAATCAAATAATAACTCTATTTATCCTTGATAAAATTTATCAATGACGATAATGATGAATTTTATCTTCATTACTAGCATCAAAATGTGTACATTTCGATGAGGAATTGATCTGATTTCTATCATTTATAACATAAATGTACATCATTAGATGACGTTGAGTTTGTCATTCGTCATTTGTAGTCCGTCGTTTGAAACAGTCATCTTTAAGTTACCTGCATATGAAATCGTATCAATTATGCCCGTCAAGCAAAACTAAACTTAACTACAAATATTCTTGAGATCTCTACTTTTGAAAACTGCGTTGGTTATGCCCGTCAAGCAAACAAACATAACTACCATAGATCAAATACAATGAAGGTGTCAACCCTTACTTATGACTTAAATCTAAAATATCATTAATTTGCGGAAAACGTGTTCCCAGAATATAATTGGCGCGCGAAGGTCTATAATACATTTTTGCCAAAAGTGTCAGGTAGCGCTAACTGCATTATTTCCCTTTGTGAATTATTCATGATTTTTGCCGTTTTGTATATTTTATAATAATAATAATAATAATAATAATAATAATAATAATAATAATAATGATAATAATAATAATAATAATAATAATTATAATAATAATAATAATGATCATAAGAGAGAGAGAGTGTGTGTGTGTGTGTGTGTGTGTGTGGTGTGTGTGTGTGTGAAGCTGAACGATCAATTACAGATGGATCACAGGCTAGCTTAATCATCGTAGGAAATGGAAAGTATTGACTACACAGACACGACATCGGTCCATTTCCGGTAACAAATGATCACACAACAATAGATATTTACCAATGAATATATTTACGAGGTCACAAACTGGAAATCAATAAGAAATCTTTACTAATCATCTGAAATTTTAAAATGACAGCACTACAATTACAACAGAGTATGGAAAAATTGTATATTTACTACTTAAAATGCATGTATATAACTTTGGCCTTAGATTTCACTTGGTGAAGAAGCCGAATGTTTAGCACGTTTTTCTTAGAAAATTGAATTTACAGACATCCATTCTGTTCTCATATGAAATTGAAGTTTTGTAAAGCTAAACATATAAAACACATAAATATATGCACTTGTTTAACCTATAGCAAGTGGTTAAACTAAAGGTGGGAACAGGTATCCAGAAGTGATGGACATCCTCTTGTAAAGAATTCGCTGTCTTCATACTCGCATTTAAATCATTGTCAAGATTAAGAATGTATGTCCACTGTCGAAAGTAACAATGGAGAAGTAGAATGGAACTAATTCATGTACCACATGATACCTGATAACGTATGTGCGGGACTATTGTTTCTATTGGTGATGGAACGTAACTCTACGTAATCTTCCCGCTGAAATGACGTAAGTGCGGGATATAGTCTTTTAATAAATAATATAAATAATAATACCAAAGTTATAATGCTCAAGACGATATCGTTTCTGTCAATTAGACTTCATCAGTTGAGCTCCAATTTAATATGTGTATTTTCCAAAGAGAAAGTAGTATCGTACAAGGCCAAAAATAGCTCTCAAAGTACATCCGAAATCCATCTAAGAGTAACCATTGTAAAGAAAAAATGATTATCTTAGCTTTAGAAATTTTTGGAATTTAAATGGTTTTATCAGAAAAAAAAAGAATAAAAAAAATAAAAAAAAAAAAAAAAAAAAATGGTTTTATCAGTGCCAAGTATTACTTTAGTATGAGATAAACAGCTGGTACCGAAATACGAGGTACTAGGTTTATGCATGTTATTCAGTCACCAATAGAAACAATAGTCCCGCACAAACGGCGTATTGATGTGCTATATCAGGAAGGTGTTGGACGAATAAAGATCAAAATAACTAATTTCATGGGATATTCAATACACTGAAGATGATTTAAAAACGTGTTTGGTCTTTCAAAAAATGGTTGGCATTGTTTTTGGTCGAACTCTTCCTTTATTCATATGAAGCACTTCATTCAGAAACTTTTGAATCACACGGAGAATATTAATATCGTCTTTAATTTGACATTTAGATACATGTATATGACATTTAGTCAATATAAAATGACAATTTTAACACCACGGAAGGTGTGAACGTGTGGTAAAATAACATCCAAGCTTTACACATTTTTTCACATTTAAGAAGTAATATCCCTTTTTGTCACATATCTTGTTTATATCCCGCTGATGATCCGATATGCCAGGTGTGTTCAATATATTGACATTTCATATCCAGAGGCAAACTACCTATTGAAAAATTGTTTCAAGGATATCATGATTGGCAATCAATATCAACATTTCGCAAAGTTTACTGTCTATATAATGACCGTATTTGCAACTAAAATGTTTCACTCAATAAAAATGTGAGGTTCCTATTCGATAGTGGTTGGTGCATCATCTATATTGATTTTGACGGGTAATCATACCTCACTATTTGATATAAATTTGACAGCAGAATCACAGCGGATACGACCAGTCTACTGTAGATGCTAATTTCTCCGTGTCACCTGCTCACACCTCTGTATTTTAAGTGTTATGTGTTTGTGCACTATCCATTCTCCTGGAGGTAAATACTTGGCAATTGCAATTCTTTGTATAGCGATAAAACCCCCGTATAACAAAGAATCGACCTACATTCCTCTTGGGTACTTTCGCTGTAGATGAAAATGCAGATATGAGAACCAATACCGAGCGTTAAAACTGATAAATCAACATTGTTCTGTTTTATTGTTGTTTTATTTTAATATAATAAACAAATAAGAAATTCCGTTGTCAAGTCGTAGAGCATTCCAATCGTGAGAGTGAAATATATACCACAAAATAAACAAAAGTTTGTCTCTTGAGGCGTAAGGAAAAAATGCACGGAAATACTGATATTTTAATACCTATATTTTTTGTTTTTCTTTTTTGTTTTCTTTTTTTTCTTTTTATTTTTCTTGGTGGTATACAAATCACTACTAAAAAATATTCTTCAATTGATTTGCTAAAATCATAGTTTAACACCGGACGATGTTTCTATTCAGGAAGCATTTAGAGCATTTATAATCATATTAGTGAAATTTCAATTTCTTACAAGATAAATAAGATACACTATATTAATAGGCTTATTTTCGTTTCAGAAAAAACACTTTTCGCATACATATACATATGGATGTCAGTCAATTCAATTATGATGTTGCATAACATGCGCGTGTGCGTGTGTGTCGTAGGGTTTGGCTTGAGTTATCTTTTGTTTCGGGTTCTACAAAAATTTGCCTAATTGATCTAAATATATACCACGATTTGTGCCAATACAGCACTATCAAAGTGATAATTTACACCCTTTCAGTATCTATTAAACATCTTTTTGTTATGATGCGTTTTGGTTTTTTTTTACATCAGAGAGAGAGAGAGAGAGAGAGAGAGAGAGAGAGAGAGAGAGAAAGAGGGAGAGAGAGAGAGTAGGTACTTATGTGAAATTTAAAAGTCCAGAGACTAGACAAAGAAATTAGTGATGCAATACCTAGATGTATTTTATACCTAGATGTATTAAACTACAGGTACTTTATATCTCAGTATATATACATAGCAAAATAGAAGATTGGAATAAGTTACTCAAAAATTAATAAGAACCTGAATTATATTATAGCTGCTGTTATGTTATAGTTTAACCACGTTTATGCATGTACTAAAACTCATTATTGATAAAATATAATGCGGAGGTAACAAACCCTTAAGCATACGAAGAAAAATAGAAATAAGTTGTTTATAACGATGTCATTCATGATACACCCAACATACGTCAAAGAAATATGTTGTATATATCGATATCAGTCATTATATACCCGAAACACATCATACAAATGTGTTGTTTATATCGATGTCAGTCATTATACACCCGACATACGTCAAAGAAATATGTTGTATATATCGATATTAGTCATAATACACCCGAAACACATCATAGAAATATGTTGTTTATATCGATATCAGTCATGATACACCCGACATACGTCATAGAAATAAGTTGTTTATAACGATGTCAGCCAAGATACTCCCGAAACACATCATAGAAATGTGTTGTTTATATCGATGTCAGTCATTATACACCCGACATACGTCAAAGAAATATGTTGTATATATCGGTATCAGTCATTAAACACCCGAAACACATCATAGAAATGTGTTGTTTATACGTCATAGAAATGTGTTGTTTATAACGATGTCAGCCATGATACTCCCGTAACACATCATAGAAATATGTTGTTTATATCGTTGTCAGTCATTATATACCCGAAACACATCATAGAAATGTTTTTTATATCGATATCAGCCATGATACACCCGACATACGTCATAGGAATATGTTGTTTATATCGATGTCAGTCATTATACACCCGAAACACATCATAGAAGTGTGTTGTTTGTTTTGATGTAAGTCATTATACACTCGGCACACGTCATAAAAATGTGTTGTTTATATTGATGTCAGTCATTTTACACCCGAAACACATCATAGAAATATGTTGTTTATATTAATGTCAGTCTGGATACACCCGACACACATCATAAAAGTGTTGTTTATATTGATGTCAGTCATTGTACACCAGAAACACGTCATAGAAATGTGTTGTTTAGAACGATGTCAGTCATGATGCACCGGAAACACGTCATAGAAATGTGTTGTTTAGAACGATGTCAGTCATGATGCACCCGAAACGCGTCATAGGAATATGTTGTTTAGAACGATGTCAGTCATGATGCACCCGAAACACGCCATATAAATCAATTATGTTAGTATGGATTCGATACTCTATGGATATTTATAGTTCACATTAGATACATAACAATGTTTTTGTAAAACTGAACATAGAATGCATATCAAGAGATTTATAATGTTTGTATAAGGCATTTCCATTAGACAACATAATATTTTAAATGTCAGAACGTGACCATTTCAAAGATGTCAACATTTGATTTCAATTATCCTTTTAAAATAATTTATAGACATTTTGATGAAACCATTATCTTCTTTATTATTATTTTTTTTCATCGCTGTTTCCAATATAATATAATGTCCCTGTCTGTCAATTCAAAAATAAAATTATTTGAAATTGAGAGAGAGGAATGTCTTCGAATTCTGGACCATTAGTAATCAAACTAGTCTCTCTGCGGTTAAACATACTTGTTGCCGGTTTGAAAGTATATTATGATAATGCGATTGGAGTCGCAACATAAACAGATATTTTTTGTACATGATCACTATTCCAAAACGGTACATTTGTTCCTGTTGGTACATCTAAATCATTTTTTGTTTTGTTATTGGTTTGATTTGGTGAACAGGGCCCGATATCACCAAATTTACTTAGTACTCAATCTCATCTTCTATTTTGTTATTTTGACTGTATAATCACTTGTAAATTTTGGGTTTGAGTAATTAAGAAACATATTATTATTTTTCATCATCCACATATAAATTTTTGCGTCGCACATGTTTTTCTTGTAAAAAATGAATAAATACGTTGAGTACGATACTCAAAATTTGAGTACGTACTCAAACTATTTTTTAATATTTCTGAAATTTTCTTCAAATTAACAATAATTATGATCATTATTTACAGTTGTATGCTGTCAATATACAAATATGTCCAGTTACAGAATTAACTTTTGCGTCTTTTTACCATAAAATCATGAAAAGATAGTTGAGCTTGAGTACTGAGTAAATTTGGTGACTTCTGGCCCTGGTCTTTCAGCAAATTTTCGGTATTCCCATGAGAATGAATTATGGCCCTTTATTAACATATACAGTTGAAAATTTCTTACTGATGATATTATCAATACAATATCGAGCATCGCGTTTGGTGCCAACGTTACCTGTTCAGTATCGATCATCTGTACCAATAGTCACGACGATTTATTCCTCACGTATTTCATTTGAATTTGACAGTGGACTCACGGCGGTTCTGACCGGTCAACAGAGGATGCTTACTGTCCGTGACACCTGATCCAAATCAGAGGTCAGCATTTGCCTAAATGTTCACAAGATTTATATATTTGTCTCCTGGACATCTTGAAGATTAATATTTAGTATCTCTGATTTTTATATTACATTCGTTCCCACTACAGTTTTTTTTTTTGTTCTGTTGTTTAATGTCCCACTCAAGAATCTTTCACTCATATGGAGACGTCACCAAATGCCACTAATGGGCTTCGAATTTTGGCCTATGCTCGACACTTATGGCCATTGAACAGTGAATGTTATTTAACATGCCGGCACCTACTGTGATACTGGACCTCTGTTTTTACTGTCTTATCCGAAGGACAGGAAAAGTCAGTCGCCTCTGCCGAGGCTCGAACCTGCGACCCTCCGATTGCGAATCGAACCACAACGGGCTCTTGTTCCCACGCCAGCAGAACTGATCAAAGAAAAAACAAAGTATTTTGAAAATGCATCCCTTTTCTTTCCCGAAGGTAATTGAAAAGAAATATTGTAATTACTTCAAAACATGACATTTTTTTAAATATAGCAATATAATTAACTAATATCCAATTTGTATAATCGACCTTATTACCAAAACTTTGTTATTCAAATAATTTAAAACTCCCCAATTGAATTTCACCAGCAGCTAATTGTTGTTACATTCGTGGTGTATAACTCTGGTTTAGACGTCTTCTTTTAATTGGAAATCCTAGTTTGGACTTCACAGGAATCAATACCATATACGCTTAATTTTACAAAACTGTTTTATGTCCTGAAGTACAAAGTGGTTGTCATGGTAACGATAGTATATGCAATAATTGGGAAATAGATAATAAAATGAATTCTTTCTTTGTGCCCGTCACATCTAAGCACGTACCGAGCCCTGTTAGGATATCTAAGGATAGTCGCTTCTTTACTTCTGGAAGACGTGTGGAGGGTTTCCTAGGGCCATAAAACTATTCTCAGACAAATGATTTTACCAAAATCTTGAGAATTTTCTCAATTTGGGTAAAGTTGTTGACCATAAAGAAATTCTTAGACAAATTTCTTTCTCAAGTGATAAAATACTTAAGTACGGCATATAGCTGACTTAAGTAATTCTTAACAGCAAAAATGGCTGCCCCTATGTTCGCCTCGGGATAAATAAACGCAAATGTCATTGCCATTGTCGTCCTAGAGTATTTCGGAACATGTTTAATACTTTGGCTTTTGAAAACACTGTGTTATTTGGGCGACATAGGTTTAGGAGACCAACACTATTTTCTCTGTTGACTTGTTTTGGCCATACGACGTTTGTCTACGTTAACAATAAGAACGGTGTAAATTTGCCGCTGTGTATGTCCCGGGTCATTTACCCTATCTAATGTACTTATACTATTTTACTTGTATCTTGAACATCATTTATTTTATACACTATAGATTATTATATGTATAAATTACTGACTTCGGTCATGTATTGGCATTTTACAAGTTGCTTTTAATGTTTTTTAAGGGAAATATCTATTCCCCTTTTATGTCACAAAACGTGTTGCCTACTTGGTTTTTAACACGTTTATACCTCTTGATTGGTTATTAAAGAATAGATCATAGATTATGGTAAGAATAATGTTCAAACATCGAAGTTAAGTGAGCCGGCCTGACTCAGTCGACTCTTGAACGTGAGGTCGTGAGTTCGAGTCCAGACAAAGGTTTGCAATGTGATTTGACTGGTAGCCAGCTTGTGTATCCGCCACTGTAACAATTTCGGTTTCGGCCGGGATTTTCACATCGGCATTTATTTTGCTGTTGCATTAAGCGTACCTGATGTAATGTAAAAAATATCTCAATCCTTGCAGGGCATATACAATTAGGTGCGTTTTAATTTTGTGATATAAATCCAAACTACAGTTTTAATCAATGAAAGTGCGTCACATCTAAACCAATTTTGTATTTAAAATAATCAAAATACCATAGTGAATATTGGAATATATAAAACTAAATGAATGTGATAGTACCAGCCGGAAATGATGGTGGGGATGAAACTGTTCCACAAATACACGATATTGATATTAACCATCGACATATTAAACGAGTGCTCGTTTGTTTCGTTGTTTCATTACAGTTTTACTTACAGGTATATCGATGACGTCTTGTCCATAAATAATTCAGAATTTCAGTATTACCTCGGCAAAATATATCGTGTTGAGCTAGAAATCAACGAAACGATCGAGAGCAACACATCTGTTTCGTACCTAGATTTACTCCTGTCGATTGGAAAGGACGGTCAACTTCACAATTTCCTTTATGACAAAATTTCAATATCACGAACTTCCCATTTCTAAGTAGTAATATTCCATCTTCTCCTGCCTATGGCGTTTTCATTTCACAACTTATACGTTATGACAGGGCATGCTCTTCTTATGAATGTTTGATTCTAAGAGCGAAACGACTCGCCATTAAACTACTTACACAAAGTTACGTTGTTGGACAGTTGAAATTGTCGCTTAAGAAGTTTAATGGTCGATACGGGGATCTTGTTAAACATTATGAAGTCCCCTCTCAATAATATTATATATTATTCTGGAGCACGGCTACAGACAGTGACTCCCTTTTGGCAATCGTGCTTTTCACCGAGCTTGACCTCTCCACCAAACATGACCTTTTCACCGAATTTGACCCGTTCATGGTACTAGAAAGGTTTCCGTGGAACATGTGCGATGGGTGTGACATGCCAGCAGGGGACGCTGACTCCTTCCGGACACCTGGTCCTATCCCGTTTGGGATTCGCACTTGTTCTTCATGTTGAGACCATTACACATAATTCGTCGTGTTCTAATGAACTTGAGCTTCGATTATTCGTCAGTACTTCTTCATGTTTACTTCGATAGTAAAATCCATAGAACCTGACGGGATGAAGTCTTGTGAACCCTTTCTTCATCTGGACTAGTTTAAATTATAGATATTGAAGCATAACATTAAAAATACACTGACAAGAATAATGGAGCAAGAATAAGAGTTCCTACTTGTTAACATACATAAGAGAGTACCCAGAGATTGAAACGTTTTCCCCGTGTAGCTTGTCATAACCAAAAAGAGTAGAATCACCCGTAAGATATTAAAATTTTACTCCGCCCCACCATCTTATGTAAATCGGACACTATAAGAACTAACTCATCTGGCTGATGTAAACATGTACATATTGATGAGAAAGAATAATTTGAAAACATGTTCAGTGTCTTGGAAACTCTTGATAAATAAAAGTAGTCATGGATATTTTTATCTGCTATTTTGATTTTTTTTCCTTTTTGTTATCACGCTCTTATCATATAGAAGATAATTAACATTTCCCCCTTTTTCTTCCGGTTCTTATGTTAAATCTATAGACAGAATGGAATGTATAAGTTGGATAATGATACCATTGACTGAGACAATGAGACGCCGATTCCTGGTGACACGTCTCTTGTATGTCCTTCTGTTATATCAATGTATGTCAGGTTGCTGTCAGTATAATGACTTTGTCGTTCTGTCTGTATAATCTGTAAAGATCACAACATCGAATATACTTTTTCAAGTTTTTGATGTTTATTTCTCGAAGGCGATGGTAGAAGTGTTATTATAATACAAACAATAAGAACATGTATGTATGAAGCTGCAAATCAATACAATAACGAACACTTTGTTGACAAACATTGATTACAAATGACAACATATTAAAGATACAAATGAAATACACATATATCTTCATTTGTGCATTTAAAACAACTGAGACCATTATGGTATTGTAAAAGGGATTAACTTGAGTTTTCTCTGCAAGGTAATACAGGTAGAGTGATTTAGTTAAGGGGAATGAACTCTAGTTTACTCTACAGAGCAACTGTCCCATTTGCTATATAAACATACTTAATCCCAAGACTAATGATCTAACCCCTATATAATAGCCATATCTATTTACCTATCAACACACAATTACTTACAACTAATACAGGTTAAGTATAAATAACCTGACTAATTAAACCAACAGACTGACAACAGTTAGCAGACGCTATCAAATTCGGGTCATGTTTTCTTGACAACACGTGACCTGCCCAATTATAAATAGAACTAAACTGTGTCACTCTCGATTACTGAAGGAACAGTAAGAAATACTATGCAAAGGGACAGAAAAATTAAATGCATCTTAACTCACATTTAAGCACAAGTTCAGTAGAATTACCTGACGATTAATATAACAATAAAACTTACAGTGTAGGTGAACACATTGTTTTGACCCTGGTCTGCTAACCTGTTCGATATCAACGACATAAGAGTTTATTTCCGTTTTAAAGGTAACGGACAAGGACCGAAATAAGACTTAACGTATTTTCGGATTTGATTAAGATATCTGATATTCCTAGTTACTTTTTTTAAAACTAGAACTATATATACATTAGTAATACCCAGCGATATATAAAGCTAATATATCGCTGGTCTGATTACACATGAAACCACTTTAGGTCAAATTTAACCAATCAATATAGTTACTTAAAAAGTTGACAAAACAAACTGATAAAATTTACAAATTGAATTGAACTTTTATATATATATATATATATATATATATATATATATATATATATATATATATATATATATATATATATATATATGTAAAGAAAATCCCTACATGTACTACAAAATAAAATATCAATAAGTAATTGAACATACCTGTAAAGGTCACAACATCGAATATACTTTTTCAAGTTTTTGATGTTTATTTCTCGCACCGCGCGAGGGGATTATGATTTCAACCAATGAAATTTGTGGATTGGTCCGATTGACCTTTTGAAATCCTATAGTTCGGCAATATTTTTTTACTTATGAGAACTCCCCGGAAAGTTTCGACTCTGCCTAACTTTATTACTTCTTAATCCGATAAAATAAGTAGCATCACAAATACTATGGGTGACAAGTTCTTGTTTAACAATCAAATTAGTACGTACATAAAAATAAACTTTCTCAATAATGTAGGTAAAAATCCCTATTGTCTGAATCTCTAAGACGGATGTCGCAGGTGTTCAACGAAAGCGTCGTTTGTGAAACAAAGACTAATACCGAATTTCAAATGACAAAAATCTTAAAATTAACATAAAGTTTAAATAAAAGAATTCTTAAAAATAAAATTTCGATGTTTGTAATCTGTATTTTGATACCTTTCTCCTGATACCAAATATGACCCTATTCGACCTTTATTAAAAAGAATTACATTTTGTCCACAAAATTAATGAATTTCAATGACAAAGGACTTGGCAAACTTAGACTTTGAAATTTTCCAGTTATTGTTAAGTGCTTACAATTAATAAAAAGTTTTTAAACTCTGCATATCTATATATCTTTCCATAATTATGCAATTTATAACAGATTTTAAATCAATAATTATGTAAACAACGTAACTACCTGTCATAGGACACTGGATTCACCCTACACAGAAATAAAACATATTCCTGAGTCTAACAAAAATATGACTTGTGTCATCTTGGGCAATATAAATTATTTATTTTTTGTAGGGTGTATATATTATATAGTTATGTAATTATATAGGGTGTTTTAAGTTCAACCATTTTTAAAACAATTTTGTGCGGAAATCGGACCCTAGTTCAAAATGGCAGGAGTTGGCGGTATGGTTTTGGCGGATCTCTCTGCTTTGAATGCTGAACTCCGTCCAAATCCTACAACAGACACGGGAGACGATTCCGATTATGCAGCGCTGCGCCTTTATCACGATACCATAATATCGTCCTTTGCGCTTTGATCTTCCATAGATATAGGCCTAGTGATATTCACTGCAGATCTACATTTGTGGAAGAAATGGGGAGCATAAGGTTTCCAAAGAATAAGCATACTGTTTCCAAATTTGAATACTCGTTTTATTATTCGAATATAAATTATGAAATAAAATATGTTTGAACTAAAAAAAAAACTCCTATTTGAAAGAGTAATATCGCTTATTCGAAAGAGTGATATCACTTATATCACTCTTTCGATAGGTGATATCACTCTTTCAAATAGTAGATATAACTTATTCGGTATTCCAATGGGTGATATCACCCATTCGAATAGGTGATATCACTAATTAAATAAGTGATATGACCTATTCGAAAGAGTGATATCACTAACTGGTATTAATATGTAAAACGGCGCCCCATACAATTGTAAATCCGTTACCGGTCAGAGTTTATTATTTGGTGGTTGCTAGTTTACTTGTGTGTGGCCTATAGGTATATCGTACCTTTTTTCCTCGTCAACTCTCGAAACGCTAACATTGTACGACTGAAATATTGTAATTAGATTAAATTGGAACAATAACAAATCAACTATGTAATAAATATAGGTTTTCGAGATGAAAGCGACTTAAAAATATAGAGTATATACGCAGATACAATAGAAGTATAATTGTGCAGCTTTGAATTCTAACGTCAAAAAGATAATGCCATAAACACTCCCTCAGTTGCCTATCGACTGGCTCAAATAATAATGTTCAAAATCTGAAATTTTGTTTCGTTTAAATCTTGTGTCTAAAATGTTTCAAATTTGTTGTTGCGATCCTACATATAAGAAACACGGAGGGCTTAACAGTGACTTTTAAATATAGAAGTGAAGATATGATAACGTCCTTAGCCCTAACGCAATATCGAATGGTCGTAAATGATAGAAAAGAGCATACCATTTATAAATTAAGGGGAGGAAGGGGGTTGAATATTTCTCGGCTCACGGAGTTCACCAGAATTAGGTTTTGCTATTTCTATAAATACTTATTGGTACTAGATCAAATATAGCGATGCCAATAAGGAGGTCATAACCTTACATATCATCCTTGGTTCAGGGTCTTTAATAACTTCGTGATTGAATTTAGGAATGTTTATGGTACAAAAGTATCAATAATGATGTCCATATTGACCGTATGGAAGACTATTCCATCTACTTAGTATTGCATTGAAGATTCTCAATTTTTTTCTAAACGAAGTTAGATATTTCAGTACAAACTCTTATCTTATTTTGTTACTTTTAAGTGAAATAGGTAAGAACCATCGGTCATCTGTAATGAAATACATACATTTTCATTGATCTTTTTTGCTTTATGTAGGTCAGCTCTTATCGTCACCGCATTTTCATCTAAACGGATTTTGAATAGTGTTTTAAGCCACAGTCAACAATTTTTCAGTTGGCGGTAATGTTTCAATGGTGGGGGAGGAGAATCTGGTTACAATAAAATCGAGAAGAGACCACCGATCCCCCTCAAGTAGACTTAAGGGGCAAACGTTATCATAAAAATCAGCTATGGCTACAGTGGGGACCTGTGCTGACCAGAAGGGAAAAGCTTCAAGGTTCAAAGCACAATGTTCTAAGCATATGACCACTGAGGTTCCGGTCGTCACACTTTGAAAAATGCATACAAATTCAAATCATGGATTCTTAACAATTAATTAGGAAATACAGTATACAGCACATAAATGAACACATTTCAAGTCAATACTTTTTCCAATCAAATATATTATAATAAAAATGTATCTGTATTGTACACTTTTTGTTGTGAATTGTTTAACATGATGATATCGTTAACTTTGAATGTATCCCCTTCTTGTCCATTTGCACAAAAGGCCTCCGTTGTTTGGCGATGGATTGTCCCTCTCCTGCAGTTTGGGTATATATTGGATTTTCGTTTATGTTTGTTTATTGTTGTTTAACGTCCCACTCAAGAATATTTCACTCATATTGAGACGTCACTAAATGCCGGTAAAGGATTCAAATTTTGGCTTATGCTCGGCACTTACGGCCATTGAGCAGTGGGGGTTCTTTAACGTGCCTACATCTACTGTAACACTGCCATAACACATCCTAACATGTACAATTTCCTTATTATAGAATTCTGACCACATATTCGTAGCACATTAGTTTCATGTCATAGTGACTTTACGTTTATCACAGGATCGGGTTATTGAAACGGCACCTTTTGGCAAACTTTTCCATTATGAAATAACAAACAAATGGCCTGTCAAGCATATGTGTGATTATGACGTCACAATCGAATGACGTCAAAAACGCACATGGAGAGCCACGTGTCAGACATTTTGCGATAGGTCAATTGACACTCGCCTCTTGCCACATAGGTAACGAAGTTGTACCAGAGTCACCGACGAAGAGATGTGACATATGACTTGCTGTCAGAACCTACTGAGACGGTAGGAATGATTTAGTGACATCAGCGACCATAAATTTTATACGTCGTTCACAGTTTTCTATAGAACATCATTTTCCCCTTTATTGTCACAGAAGACAATCGAAAGAATATACAGACACATGTTATTATTTTGTGGACAACTCAATTGTTATAACATACGGTTAATTAAGATAAAGTAAGTCAAATTAAATCAAAATTTAAATTCTTTTTTTTCTGAAGCAGCGAATAATAAAAGCATCATTTGACAAATCAAAATTCAATAAAGTCAAAATTCAACATTTGCGTAATAGTCATAACATACCCTGACATGTACAATTTCCTTATTATAGAATTCTGACCACATATATGTAAGCACAACGACAAATTTGTATTAGTGACCCTTTGATATTAAAAAATGGGACAAACATACGAACATTTGATGTAGTCCTTGTATGAGTAGCTTCCCTTTAATGATTATCTCTACCCTCTATATGAGGTGACGTAACGATGATTTTGTGAATCTGTAGTCAGCTGGTTACGAAATTCATTCTATGTAATTGCGGTAGGAGTTTTTCATATGACGTAACAGCTAAACAGCTGTGTGAGACGAAAAGTAGTTCCCCTTTTCTGTCCGGAAATGTTGAATGGAATTAAGGTTTATTTTCTTATTTTCATGTCATTTTGAAAGAAACTAGTGATATGGAAAATTTTGAATAAGTGTCAGATTTCTTAGTTATTTTTAAATTTTCGTCTGCTTGGTAACCGGAAGGTTAAATGTGTCAGAAGAGAATTCAAAATGCAAATGGCCGCGCCAATGGGTATGCTGTATAATGTATTTACAACGAATTTGCGTTTGAATTCTGATATATTATCAGTGGGGTATACCATAGAAATTTTGAGTGTGACTTAAGAGAAGGGAGACAGCTAATATTCATTTATGACAACTGAAAGTAGCCATTTTATTAGACATTTTTTTTTACCAATCAGCTAGGAATCATGATAATTGATTGGTACGTGACTAACGTAAGTATTTCACACGGTTTTTTCACGATGCGGGTGACGAATTGTTTCTGATAGGAATATCCAGTGAAGGCAAACAAATCAACCTATTTATCCGATATGCTTGACAAAGTTGCAGTAGGCCTTACTCTTCTTTCTTCTGTTGTAACTACGAAGTGATCTGTGATTCTGGTCATAAAGTCATAACATGACATAGATATATCGCAATATGGACATGTAGGCTGTACAGTGTGCTACAGATATAGATTTAGTCTTGTGTTTCCGATTTCTTTCTGCGATTTTGTTTTTGTTTTGTGGTAATGTATGACTTTTAAGATTAAATAAATAAGAAGTAAATATGTGATATTCTATTCTTTATTGACTCATTCATGCATTCCTAAGCCAAAATGTAAAGCGGTTAACACTCGGATCACGTGATTACTTGTACTGACAAATACAATACATCGCTCTATATACGTGCAATGAAGGGTATTGCAGTCGGTATGTAAATATTGAAAAATATGTAGCTCCAAAAAATGTTTGAATAGATCTAATAATATTATTATTGAAATATAGATCACAAAATATTACTGCAGTTACCCATAACTGGATACGCAGTTCTAGATTACACAATATCATTTATGTTCAATGTCAATTATTTTCCCGATTTAATTCAACCCGAGTCAATTCCTTGAATTTCGTGTTACATTTTGCTATATAAAATAATTTTATCTATTCATTTTAAGAATATTAAGACGATAAATAGATTTCACAATCACAGACCATTATTTTCTTACAATGACAATTGCGTCTTTCCTAACAGCTATCACTGGATTTGTACTTATAAATACTCCTTAACACCGTTATCATAAAATTAAATCAATATCAATTAACCAATCAATCACAAGTCTTTATTTAGTTACCCCGACAACTAATCCTTTCATAATATCTACCACAGAATTAACAATGTCAAAATACCACTGCTGAATACCAACGTTCATCAAAATCTAACAGTATTAAAATCACAGACTTTTATTTTGTTATCATTGCGACTCACATTTCTGTACGTCCACCATTGAACGTCAAAAACCATAATTACCGGTTTTCTGTGACATTGGATGCTATTGAAATTTGAGACCTTGGGGAAATTAAAGAGATGGAGAAGAATTTGACTCATTTATGTAAGATGTACACAAAGACTTCTTTATTCGATGATCATCTAAATGATTGTATGTCGTTTTTAACTTACATATGTGCCTCACGGATAAAACACTGAAAAGTTTATCAACTGTTCTATATTTTCAAACAAACATTAAACAATATGACAAAAACAATCCCTCAATCATGAAAAGCAATCAGTTCCAACTGCAATGAATACTAGAGGAATACCCCGAAGCTGGTTAAAATCGGATTTCGTCGGAAGTGCACATACTAAAGATGTATTGCTGAAATAGAAACCAAAGGCAGAAGTTACTCTTGTTGATGGATCAACATTTGTCACAAAAGGTACGCAAATAAAGCTATTATTGTGAAGGTAATGTAGTTTTGCTCATGATACAGTAGAATTGGCGTACTTGGTGCCTGACGTTTATCAAGATGTATCTGCTGTCCTTGTAAATGATTGTCCATCAGAGAGCTCAAGAGAGGAAATTCCTTCATTTGATGGATTTGTAGTACTAACAGCGCATGATATATCACGTCCATTTAACTCCAAGACCGAAGTCACATATGAACTGTATGATGTATACGTGTTTGTGGTACAATACTTATTAAGTATAACACATCTCAGATACCAAAGTATAAATCTTTGAGATGTCTAGGATATAGATACTAATCTGGTAAACAATTGGACAAACACTTCTGGAAACCAAGAGGTTGGATCAGGTGCCATGGAGGAGTAAGCATCCCCTGTCGACTTGTCACACCGGACGTGAGTCCACAGTCAAGTCCAAATGAAGTACGTGAGGAACGAATCCTCGTCATAATTGATACAGGCATCTCAAAAACTGCCAACGAAAAGGCAACTCAACATTTCACCTAGTGAAACAGTAATCGCAAACAAGATTATCATACCGACCGTAAAATTTGCGGAACGTTGACATCAAACGCATTTTTCGATACCCCTGTGTCAATAATTTGTCAGTGAGTAGTTTATATCTGTATATGAAATGTTCATATGTTTAACACGCACTGATATATCGGATCATTTGTGAAATATTAACTCCATATGCGGGTGACTGTGGGATATTACTACTTAAATGTGGAAAATTTACGATGGGAAAGCCGAAATCGTCGCGTTTGTCGTATAGCTTAGTTGCCAATTTCCCGTCTGTCTATAGTAAGTAAAATGTATAAGTATGAAGCGTGTGTGCTTGATTCTGTTGTATCTTTAATTTGTAGTTCGCTGGTATACATCGCATTGACATATGTATGAAAATTATCATTATAAATTGACAAAACGTCGTCGATAAGGGACAATAATAATATAGGGTAGATTCTTTTATCAAAGATCCACGAATCCAACGTGCTACAGACTAATACCTAGAAAGAATCTTGGTCAGGGTAAGACTCAGTCACACTTGCTAAAGTTTTAAATGTGCAAAATTGTATTGATAGATACAAATGCTATTCATAACGTTTGTAATGGACGGGCACAGGTACACATGTGACATGTAATATAGCCACTCATTGTTGCTTCATGTAGATCACAAGCAGTCTAAACTAATATAATGTTACTTATAACCCATAGTGTTTGGACAATTCCTGTCATTTTGATTAGAAATGTTTTTGGAATCATTAATCTAAAACGGGTGCTGAAGAGAGGTGGTGCAAAAAACATTTTTTTTTCTGATGGTAAATTCATCATATTCACAATTGATAGTTTTACGTGTGTATCTACGTGAAAACATCTGATTATTATGACTATCGTTATAGTGAGACTGATTCGGAAAATGTATGTTCCATAGTTCTAAGCGTGAGATTTACAAATTTACTCCTCGACTGTATCATTGATCTGCATAGAGGCGAATATCATGTCGACTGTGACCCAATTCTTTGAAAAGACTACGCTGATTTACAAATCCTGTCTCATCAAGAAAATTGGTGTTTACCATGTTTGAGATGGCCCTTTAGTGCTCAAAATGAATTTCTCACTATAGTTGTGACATCTAGACTACTTACATATCTTCGGGTAGATAGTGTCATCCTCCAAACACGAAAGAAAGCTTTATAGAAAGCAATTCTATAAAGTAACATTCTTTGAAAACTTCAGAAGGAATGTGTCTGACTGACTGACCACGTTGCGACTCTGCTGTGGTTTCTATCATCTTATCCTCCATGCTGGAATACATTCAATGACGCTGGGTCAGTTGGTAAGGGCATGTTCAAGAGCTTTTATTTCAGTAAGGAAATAATCCTGCAAATTTCAGATCGGGGAGGCAATATTATCTGTGTTGTCTAAACAGTTATGAGTCAGCAGTCAGTCTGGCTGCTTTCTTTTTTCACCATCATTCTTTAAAAATCGAGAAAAAAACAGAGAGTGTGCAGCATTTCAGACACGAGGACTGACTTTCGTAATCTTTGTCATCACACCAGTCTGGTGATTTGTTTTGGGGATAACATTTGTCTCTTTGGCAGAATTGTGATTTTACTTTTTAGTTTGGTGGTCTATAATTTTGTCCCTACTTCAATGACGGTACAGCTCTATAGAGGCTTTAAATGTTCAATCTGTAGTGTAAGGTAAGTATTACAGTAGGGTTATCGAATTTTCTGTAATTTCAGGTGTTGGAGAGGTTTATTACCCATCTGTACCTTTTATCACTCTGATGATATTGAAGTCACGCACATAATGTTGTCTGCAGATAATAAAATCTATTATGTGCCAATTATTTATTCTTGGGTGGTTTTGTAAACATCTTTCAGTTGAAAGTTTGTATTTGTGATGGATATATTTTGCTGGGAGTATAGAGAAAGAAGACTGCAACATCTAATGAGTGCAACCGTGATATATGTATTAGCAAATGGATGTATAAATATAAAAATCTCAGATACCAAAGTATAAATCAATAGGATGTCCAGGACATAGATACAAATCCAGTAAAAATGGACAAACACGGACCTCTGGAAACCAAGAGGTGGGATCAGGTGCCATGGAGGAGTAAGCATCCCCTGTCGACCGGTCACACCCGCCGTGAGTCCACAGTCAAGTCCAATGAAACACGTGAGGAGTGTATCCTCGTCACAATTGGTACAGACGTCTCAACAACCGCCAACGAAAAGGCAACTCAACATTTCACTTAGTGAAACAGAGTAGTCGCAAACAAGACTATTATACCGACCATAAAATTTGCGGAACGTTGACATTAAACGCGGTTTTCGATATCCCTGTGTCAATAATTTGTCAGTGAGTAGTTTACCTCTCTATATGAAATCTTCATATGTTGTGCACGCCCTGGCATGTCGGATCATTTGTGAAATATAAACTCCATATACGGGTGACTGAGGGACATTACTACTTAAATGTGGAAAATTTACGATGGGAAAGCCGAAATCGTCGCGTTTATCGTATAGCTTAGTTGCTAATTTCCCGTCTGTGTTTATATTAAGTAAAATGTCTAAGTATGAAGCGTGTGTACTTGATTCTGTTGTATCTTTAATTTCTAGTTCGCTGGGATATATCGCATTGACATATGTATGAAAATTGTCATTATTAATTGACAAAACGTCGTCGATATATCTAAATGTCAAATTAAAGGACACCGCTAACTTTTTCTTCTTTTGATTCAGCAGTTTCTGAATGAAGTCTGCTTCGTATGAATAAAGGAACAGGTCGGCCAATAAAGGAGCACAATTGGTTCCCATAGGAATGCCGACAGTTTGTTGAAAGACCACGTCTCCGAACATTACAAATATATTGTCTATTAGAAATTCCAGCATGTTTTTATATCAACTTCAGTATACTTATGTGTAGAATCAGAGTGGTGTTTGACGAAATAAGTATCCTGATAGCCAATCACTAGATATTTAAATTTTCGGGTACCACCTTTAGTGAAAAAGCAGTTGTCTATGATGCTAAAAAGTCTTTCTTTTAATTTTTTATGTGGAATAGTAGTGTAAAGAGTTGAGAAATCATAAGTTTTGATACTGTGAATTCGAGAAAAATTGTGTGCCTTCAAATTTTCTAAAAGCTGTTTAGAATTTTTAAGTATCCACATCTGATTTACACACCGCTTCTGGAATAAGCAACTGTACAGTATTTTTGAAGTTTCTCCTTAACAGCTGTCAATATCTTGGTAAGGAGTAAAGATAAAGGTTTGGTAGAACATTTGCTGGATCCTGCTATGTATCTTTGCTTATATGGGTTTTTATGAAGTTTAGGTATCCAGTATAAATGTGGTAGCTCGAAATCGGTCTCCGTTGTAGGTATAGCAAATGAGTGTAATACGGACACGTGATTTTGAAGGATCTCGTCCTTTGAAAGTGAGCTACGTGTGTATGTAGGATTTCCAGAATTCGTATTAAACCCAAGTATCTCAGCTTCCGTAATTGCCTAAAAAAGACCGAGACACACCCTGATATCATGTATCTGCTGGATTGAGATTTACAGTTTAATTTTGGCGTTCTTTGATTTAATTATACTTCATAAATAGCTACACTATCTTCAACCTTTTCCATTATAAATCGCATATACATGTGAAAAAAAAATTCTTAAGAGTAAAATAGTTTACAACTTATTTAAATATAAAAGTTGCATAACGTGTCATCGTTATAGAGCGTATGAATATAACAAATGAATACACAAAAGTAGTCCCGGTGTCCATTATAATTTTGAACCCCTACAAAAATGGTATCCGGATACCAAAATTGGCCATATAATAAGTATCCAAATACCAAACAATTGCCATATGATAAGTATCCGAATACCAAAATTGGCCATATAATAAGTATCCAAATACCAAAAATGGCCAAATGATAAGTATCCGAATACCAAAATTGGCCATATAATAAGTATCCCTAATGAAATCAGTATTAAACAGATATTCAGTATCGTTTTAATATATGTAAAGTTGGTAATTTGTTCTTATAAAAAATAATAATTAAAAAAAAACATTTTTTGTTTTGTTTTTCTGTGGGTGGCTGGGGGAATGGTGGTAATACTTGTGATGTTGCGATATTTTTTTTTTCATGAAATTTGGGGAAATTGATTAATAAAATATTTTTTTTTTTTACATTTTAAGGGCATTTCAAGAAGTTATTATGATTGATCAAAACGTAAATTCCCCATTTAGGTCAATTTACTGTGCAACTGTCAAAACAGACATGAGGAATTACAAAGGAGACTATGTGAAACAAGATAATGTCAAATCTTCATTAAAATTAGATGGCATTAATTGGCACTGCTATAGAAGTCTGCTACTTTTAACATTACCTGGGTAAAAAAGGAAATGATGTCCTACCTGTTACACTGTTCTCTTGGGATTTAACACCTGTCTTGAATTTACAGGTACATATGGAAAGGGAGAGTAAAGTGAGGTCATTTTTACAAACTCTCCTGATGCAGCAACATAGACATTGTCAGTTACCAGCAGATTGTAGATGTTGATAGATATGATGTATATTTGCCATTTGTGATGTTTCATTTTAGACATGTGTCAACAAAATAGGAAGTAAAATAATTTTAGATTAGTCTAAATAAGAATGTCCATTTCATAAACAAAATTGGAATAGACAAAATGGGAATGAACCTTATATATATTCCCCTTTATCTCATAGCTACTATAGTTTATACAACACAAAGTAGAAAATGAACTAACAATCCATTACTTTTGATGGAAAACATATATAATGAGATAAACCAGGTATCAGTATTATTGGAATGTATTAAATACTAAACAGCCATCTACAAAGTAGAAAATGAACTAACAATCCATTACTTTTGATGGAAAACATATATAATGAGATAAGCCAGGTATCAGTATTATTGGAATGTATTAAATACTAAACAGCCATCTACAAAGAAGAAAATGAACTAACAATCCATTACTTTTGATGGAAAACATATATAATGAGATAAGCCAGGTATCAGTATTATTGGAATGTATTAAATACTAAACAGCCATCTACAAAGAAGAAAATGAACTAACAATCCATTACTTTTGATGGAAAACATATATAATGAGATAAACCAGGTATCAGTATTATTGGAATGTATTAAATACTAAACAGCCATCTACAAAGAAGAAAATGAACTAACAATCCATTACTTTTGATGGAAAACATATATAATGAGATAAACCAGGTATCAGTATTATTGGAATGTATTAAATACTAAACAGCCATCTACAAAGTAGAAAATGAACTGACAATCCATTACTTTTGATGGAAAACATATATAATGAGATAAACCAGGTATCAGTATTATTGGAATGTATTAAATACTAAACAGCCATCTACAAAGAAGAAAATGAACTAACAATCCATTACTTTTGATGGAAAACATATATAATGAGATAAACCAGGTATCAGTATTATTGGAATGTATTAAATACTAAACAGCCATCTACTATGTATCCCTGTCCAATAAGGCATCCTTAAAACAGCCAGGTAATATGTATCCCTCTCTATGTATCAGGTAAGCCATTCTTAATAGTCATGTATTATGTATCCCCCTCTACAGAGCTGATCATGTAAATAGGTGGATATATATTATATGACCATGTAATAAGTATCTGAATGCCAAAATTTTCCATGCATCCCTCTCCACAATGTACCAGATAAGGCATTCAAAACAGCCATGTAATATGTATCCCCTCCATGTATCAGATAAGGCACCAGAAACAGCCATCTAATATGTATCTCCCTCCATGTATCAGACAAGGCATCAGAAACAGCCATGTAATATGTACCCCCCTTCCATGTATCAGATAAGGCATCAGAAACAGCCATGTAATATGTATCCCCCTTCCGTGTATCAGATAAGGCATCAGAACAGCCACGTAATATGTATCCCCTCCATGTATCAGATAAGGCATCAGAAACAGCCATGTAATATCTATCTCCCTCCATGTATCAGACAAGGCATCAGAAACAGCCATGTAATATGTATCCCCCTTCCGTGTATCAGATAAGGCATCAGAAAAAGCCATGTAATATGTATCCCCCCTCCATGTATCAGATAAGACATCCAAAACAGCCATGTAATATGTATCTCCCTCCATGTATCAGACAAGGCATCAGAAACAGCCATGTAATATGTATCCCCCTTCCGTGTATCAGATAAGGCATCAGAAAAAGCCATGTAATATGTATCCCCCCTCCATGTATCAGATAAGACATCAAAAACAGCCGTGTAATATGTATCCCCTCCATGTATCAGATAAGGCATCAGAAACAGCCATGTAATATGTATCCCCATTCCATGTATCAGATAAGGCATCAGAAACAGCCATGTAATATGTATCTTCCTCCATGTATTAGACAAGGCATCAGAAACAGTCATGTAATATGTATCCCCTTCCGTTTATCAGATAAGGCATCAGAAAAAGCCATGTAATATGTATCCCCCTCCATGTATCAGATAAGACATCAAAAACAGCCGTGTAATATGTATCCCCCTTGTATCAGATAAGGCATCCAAAACAGCCATGTAATATGTATCCCCATTCCATGTATCAGATAAGGCATCAGAAACATCCATGTAATATGTATCCCCTCCATGTATCAGATAAGGCATCAAAAACAACCATGTAATATGTATCCCCCTTGTATCAGATAAGGCATCCAAAACAACCTTGTAATATGTATCCCCCCCATGTATCAGATAAGGCATCAAAAACAACCATGTAATATGTATCCCCCTTGTATCAGATAAGGCATCCAAAACAGCCATATAATATGTATCCCCCTTCCACGTATCAGATAAGGCATCAGAAACAGCCATGTAATATGTAATCCCCTCCAGGTATAAGATAAGGCATCAGAAACAGCCATGTAATATGTATCCCCATTCTATGTATCAGATAAGGCATCAGAAACATCCATGTAATATGTATCCCCTCCATGTATCAGATAAGGCATCAAAAACAGCCATGTAATATGTATCCCCCTCCATGTATAAGATAAGGCATCAGAAACATCTATGTAATATGTATCCCCTCCATGTATCAGATAAGGCATCAAAAACAGCCATGTAATATGTATCCCCCTCCATGTATAATATAAGGCATCAGAAACAGCCATGTAATATGTATCCCCTCCACTTATCAGATATGTACTATGTAGGGGAATACATACAGTATGACCATATAATATGTATCCCCGTCTGTATATAAAAATCTCAGATACCAAAATATCACATACATAAATATTAAAAGAAAGACTTATCAGCAACATAGACAACTGTTTTTGCACTAAAGGTGGTACCCAATTCAAATATCTAGTGATTGGCTATAAGGATACTTATTTTGAACACCATTCTGATTCTACACATAAATACACTGAAGTTGATATAAAAAAGATGCTGGAATTTCTAATAGATAATATATTTGTAATGTTCGGAGACATGGTCTTTCAACAAACTGTCCGCATTCCTATAGGAACCAATTGTGCCCCTTTATTGGCGGACCTGTTCCTTTATTCATACGAAACAGACCATTCAGAAACTGCTGAATCAAATGAAGAAAAAGTTAGTGGTGTCCTTTAATTAGACATTTTGATATATCGACGACGTTTCGTCAATTAATAATGACATTTTCATACATATATCAATGCGATATATCACAGCGAAATAGAAAATGAAGATACAGCAGAATCAAGCACACACTTCATCGTAAATTTTCCACATTTAATTAGTAGTATCCCTTAGTCACCCGTATATGGAGTATGTATTTCACAAACGATCCGATATGCCAGGGCGTGTACAACATATGAAGATTTTATATACAGAGGTAAACTACTCACTGACAAATTATTGACACAGGGATATAGAAAACCACGTTTAATGTCAACGTTCCGCAAATTTTACGGTCGGTTTAATAGTCTTTTTTGCGATTACTCTATTTCACTAAGTGAAATGTTGAGTTGCCTTTTCGTTGGCGGTTGTTGAGACGTCTGTACCAATTGTGACGAGGATACACTCCTCACTTGTTTCATTGGACTTGACTGTGGACTCACGGCGGGTGTGACCGGTCGACAGGGGATGCTTACTCCTCCATGGCACCTGATCCCACCTCCAGAGGTCCTTGTTTGTCCATTTTTACCGGATTTGTATATATGTCATGGACATTCTATTGATTTATACTTTGGTATCTGAGATTTTTTATATTTTATAATTCATGACTTAACTGAAATTCTGTCGCCAATTAAAGGAACGGTCTTCGCGGCAACTTGAACCTCTTGAAATAAGATTTTCGAGTTTTCCATTTCCAACAGTAGAGACGTATAGAGTTAACAAATGTAGATGCCTCTTGACTACGTATATAGTAAACAAATGTAGATTATAGTAGACTACGTATATACATGTAGACTACGTGTAAACAAATGTTGATACCTAACTACGTATAAAATAAACAAATGTAGATAATACTTGACTGCGTATATACATTTAGTAAAGAAATGTAGATAATACTTGACTATGTATATAGTAAAGAAATGTAGATAATACCTGACAATGTATAACTTAAGAATTTTCTCAACTGAAGTAAGGGGGAGTGTAAATCTAATACATGACATATGTCCCAATTTATGTCCCGATTCAATTAAATTCGATGTATTGAACATTATTCTGACCATATTTTTATTAATTATTTGATAATCAACCAAGAAGTATAAAACGCTTCAAAAATCAAATAGGCAGTACGTTTTGTGGATAAAAAAGGGAATAGATATACCTTTTAAAAAAAGATACAAACGCCTTGTAAAATGCTAATACATGTCCTATGTCTGTAATTTATACATATAATATGTAAATATATATATATATCAAACGATATTCAAGAAAAAAAATTAAATTTAAGAATTCATACGGAATCTCCCTAATAACTCCTTTAATTCTTCGAATTTTTTTAATTTTGTTTTTCATTTTCGTCTGTTAGGAGTCGTTTTCTAATGGAAATATCAAAAACTACAATAACGTCCAGAGATTTAAATTAACGTCCCCGGAATGTGACATTAATCCAACCATTCAATGTGATTATGTTATGGAGGCTATAACTAAAAATCTTCATTTCAATAATCTATGTCTGTCCTACACTGAGTGTCATTGGGGATACTTATTATATGGGGGAGTTACTTGTTATATAGCTAATTTTGGAATAAGGATACTTATTATATGGGGATATATAGGATTATTATATATGACACCGGAACTTCAAAACTGTCTCGGGCATATTTGTAAGGATACAAATATTGCTCCTTCATTAACAGTACCAAAGAAAAAAGCCAAGAATGCTCAAGACGATCGATTCTGTCAATGAGACTGCATCAGTTGGGCTTAAGTTGAATATAAAAAAAAATTTCCGCGAGAAAAAGTGGTATCATACAAAATAATAAATCTAAATGTGTTGTTAAACCCGTCTGTTTTATTTTAACAAAAGACGCCAAACAAAATTTTCAAGAAGATCATTTCTGTCAATAAGACTTCATCAGTTGCGCTCGATTTTTTTTATATATACTAGTACGGTACCTATTCGAGATTTTTTCCGAATATCTTCAGTTCGACTGATGGAATTGCTTTGCAATTTTGTATCACAATAGTTTACCTTTAGATGCAATATATTTTGATAAGTTTTGATGGAAATTACAAAACAAAATGGTGAATTAAGACTATTTAAAAAAAAACATCCTGAATGTCGTAATCGTGATGCAGGAGGACCTATTGCCGGACAGTAGTATTTACGTTGAGCAGGTGACGCGTCGATTGCGATCCGGAATTGACCAAACCGATACGGTTCGTGAATTATCTTTTATGAACATGCGCAAAACGTATTTTGGGTAGCGATAAAGCCAATCGTTGGTGGGGGGAGGGGGGTGTCGAAATGAGCACTCGTGAATCGTGCAAGTCCCTACTTGTGAACTTTTTTCCTAATTGTTTTATATAAAATCTGTGGTTTTGTTTAGTATTTGTAATCAAGAAAACTTTACATTCAACAATAGATTGCCCTTTTTGCAATAAATAATCATTTTAATATTAATTTAACGAGTATACTTAAAATATAGTCTTCAAGAACTAGTCGTCTGCTTGTTTTCAGGCATACGCGGTAATACTTATATTCTGCACAAAACAGACTCATTTCCTGAACCCAATCGACGCGTTGTAAAAGAGGTCTTCACTATGCAAAAGCTCAGTGTTCCGGTTAGCATTCCAGAATATGCATGCGTAGATTTCAAGTAAATCCGGTTTCGCCTAATACATTTCACGGAATCGCCTTTGTGGAGAGCGTAAGAATTAAAAGAACATGAGATGTATAAGGCGGAAATAATCTCTAAAGTGTGCACACAAAGATACAACGAACAATAAGATATCAAATAAGATTGAATATGGATTAAAGTTAAAGTAATTTTTAATCTTACATAATTAAATACAATAACACAGAAATATTTGCTGGTTTGTAGTATTTAAATAAAAAACCGATTCAAATTGAAACAGAAAGTTGTTCAAACGTGCAATACTGGCGTATTTTTCTGCTACAGTATCGATATATAGATCTACATCTACGAAGACTTGCCAACCTCGAAAAAATTTCTAAATTTTAGTAACAATTAATAGGAAAATTAAAATTTTTCATGGGGGAGATATGCATTTTTCCTTAAGAAATTATCAAATATAGAGAATCCCTCTATTTACGGAGGAGACTTGGCAAGTATCTACATCGATGCCGTTTTGTTGGGAGCAAATAATATCGTGAATTGTGGGCTTAAGACTTGTTGGAGTAATAAGTAAGTTTGTTTGTTTGTTTGTTTGTTTATTGTTGTCCCACTCAAGAATATTTCACTCATATGGAGACGTCACCAAATGCCGATGAAGGGCTTAAAATTTTGGCCTATGCTCAGCACTTATGACCTTTGACCAGTGAGCGTTCTTTGACGTGCTGACACATACTGTGACACGAGACCTAGGGGGTGTCCGGGTAGCGCAGTGGTTAGCGCACTCGCTTTTCACCAATGCGACCCGGGTTCGATCCTCGGATTGGGCAGGGAAGTATGTGAAATGGTTACCAACCCGGATACGCTCCTGTCCTTCGGACTGAGACAGTAAAAACCGAGGTCCCGTGTCACAGTGAGTGTCTGCACGTTAAAGAACCCTCACTGCTCAATGGCCATAGGTGTCGAGCATAGGCCAAAATTTGAAGCCCTTCACCGGCATTGGTGACGTCTCCATATGAGTGAAAGATTCTTGAGTCGGACGTTAAACAACAATAAACAAACAAACGAGACCTAGGTTTTTACTGTCTCATCCGAATGACAGGAAACCAACCGTACTTCTTATATATTAGTCAGTAAAACTAATATACACGCGATATTGTCAATGTACCTATTTTTATATTTCTGAAGTGATAATACAATAATTTGTAATCAATTTTATCGTAAAATTATAAAGTCATGAGCTGCGTTAACGTCTTACACCTGCCTTATTACTTGACAATATAATTAATGATAAACACAGGTGGGTGAATATTATCCAATATTAATTTAACGAGTATACTTAAAATATAGTCTTCAAGAACTAGTCGTCTGCTTGTTTTCAGGCATACGCGGTAATACTTATATTCTGCACAAAACAGACTCATTTCCTGAACCCAATCGACGCGTTGTAAAAGAGGTCTTCACTATGCAAAAGCTCAGTGTTCTCCATCGGTTAGCATTCCAGAATACGCATGCGTAGATTTCAAGTAAATCCGGTTTCGCCTAATACATTTCACGGAATCGCCTTTGTGGAGAGCGTAAGAATTGAAAGAACATGAGATGTATAAGGCGGAAATAACCTCTAAAGTGTGCACACAAAGATAAAACGAACAATAAGATATCAAATAAAATTGAATATGGATTAAAGTTAAAGTAATTTTTAATCTTACATAATTAAATACAATAACACAGAAATATTTGCTGGTTTGTAATATTTAAATAAAAAAAACCCGATTCAAAATTGAAACAGAAAGTTGTTCAAACGTGCAATACTGGCGTATTTTTCTGCTTCCACAGTATCGATATATAGATCTACATCTACGAAGACTTGCCAACCTCGAAAAAATTTCTAAATTTTAGTAACAATTAATAGGAAAATTAAACTTTTTCATGGGGGAGATATGCATTTTTCCTTAAGAAATTATCAAATATAGAGAATCCCTTTATCTACATCGATGCCGTTTTGTTGGGAGCAAATAATATCGTGAATTGTGGGCTTAAGACTTGTTGGAGTAATTACCCCCTAATTTCAATTTTGAGTAAGGTGATAAGTAAGTTTGTTTGTTTGTTTGTTTATTGTTGTCCCACTCAAGAATATTTCACTCATATGGAGACGTCACCAAATGCCGATGAAGGGCTTAAAATTTTGGCCTATGCTCAGCACTTATGACCTTTGACCAGTGAGCGTTCTTTAACGTGCTGACACATACTGTGACACGAGACCTAGGTTTTTACTGTCTCATCCGAATGACAGGAAACCAACCGTACTTCTTATATATTAGTCAGTAAAACTAATATACACGCGATATTGTCAATGTACCTATTTTTATATTTCTGAAGTGATAATACAATAATTTGTAATCAATTTTATCGTAAAATTATAAAGTCATGAGCTGCGTTAACGTCTTACACCTGCCTTATTACTTGACAATATAATTAATGATAAACAAAGGTGGGTGAATATTATCCAATTTACTCAGGTGCACTAAGTTTTCGTTTCGTATATTTATTTATTATATATATATTTCGTTAGCGCTTTCAATAATCGTTTATTGATCGTTGATGACATCAGGTGGCAGCAATTATCATTTACAAAATTGTATATTTATAAAGCAAATATTAATGGAAAATTATGATAATTTACGCTTTTCTTAACATATTTATCGTTATATATATATATATATAAATTAAATGACTACTAACTAATTTACATACGTCACAGATATAAAGATACAATTAGATACATACTATCTATTTAATTTCACACCGATATATTATTATTTCAATATTATTTTCGTCAAAATGAAACACTGATATTAGTAAAAACCACACGTGCGTCTGTCAAACCTACGTTTTAATTTGATATTTGTGTGAACGCGCGTTAGCACGTTTGAGTATTTTGTTTGTAAATGTACGCGTCTATAATATGAAGAAGAAGTATCATATTGTATCGCACTACAGGGGAAAAACAGTAATATTTGAAGAAAGGAGAAGTTACATATTTACAATTATTTGATAAAAATACTGAAATCCATAGATGGCAACAACAATCACGACACCTTGACTTTAATATAAAGAGAAATGAACGTCGATCAAATGACTGTCTCAGTGTAATTCATATTTCAATCAAAAGCCACGGCTATAGTAGAGCATTTCTTTGGCACACAAAATTGACATAAAATGAGTTTATCCTATAAACCTATATAAACATACTTTTCTTACTTAATCCTAGATTCCCAGTTTGTGCGACTAGGTTTAATTCATTTTGAATTTGGCGTGTGACATTAAAGAGTTAGGCCAATTTTTTTCAGGTAAACATATTTTTATTTCTTTTTTTTTTTTTGTAGGTTTAGCTTTTTAATGTGATTTGTTTTGCCATAACTTTCTATACATCTGGCATGTGGTAATTCGCCAACATAACACCACTCTTGAACAAAAGTAGATTCTACTTGATTATGTATATAAAAAATCTCAGATACCAAAGTATAAATCATTAGGATGTCCAGGATATAGATATAAATCTGGTAAAATGTGGACAAACACCCAAAAGAGGTGGGATCAGGTGCCATGGAGGGAGGAATAAGCATCCCTGCCGTGAGTCCACAGTCAATGAAAGACAACGTCTACATTACAAATATTGTCTATAAGAAATTTCAGCATGTTTTTTCGTATCAACTTCAGTCTATTTATGTGTAGAATCAGAGTGGTGTTGGACAAAATAAGTATCATGATAATCAATGATTAGATATTTAGATTTTCGGGTACCACCTTTAGCGAAAAAACAGTTTTCTATGATGCTAAAAAGTTTCTCTTTTAATTCTCATGTGTAATAGTTGTGAAAAGAGTAGAGAAGTCATATATTTTGATATTGTGTGCCTTCAAATTTTCTAAAAGTTGTTCAGAAATTTTTAGTTTCAACATCTTATTTACACCGCTTCTGGAATAAGTAACAGTACAGTATTGTTGAAATTTCTCAACGGTTGTTAGTATATCGGTAATGAATAAAGATAAAGGCTTGGTAGAACATTTGCTGGCTCCTGCTTTGTACCTCTGCTTATATGGGGTTTTGTGAAATTTAGGTATCCAATATAAATACGGTAGCTCAAAATCAGTATCGGATGTAGGTACATCAAAAGAACGTAATACGGACACGTGATTTTGAAGGATGTCGTCCTTTGAAAGTGGGTTACGTGTGTATGTAGGATTACCAGAATTCGTATTAAACCCTAATAAACAATTATAGTAATGTGCTTTACAAATAAAAACTATATTATTTGAGGCTTTGTCTGTTGGGACCAGTACATATTGGCCATGTAATCTATCCAGCTCGGTTACCAGTTCTGGATCACTAAATACAGAGGGATAACATGTTTTCATGGTTCTTTTAAGTTTCCGAACACGATATTTTATCAACCACCGTATTGCTTTTGGGCATTCATACAAAGTGTTTTCATGTTTGGCCCATCATTTAGTCTTGTTTGCGATTACTCTGTTTCACTAAGTGAAATGTTGAGTTGCCTTTTCGTTGGCGGTTGTTGAGACGTCTGTACCAATTGTGACGAGGATTCCCTCCTCACGTATTTCATTGGACTTGACTGTGGACTCACGGCGGATATGACCGGTCGACAGGGGATGCTTACTCCTCCATGGCACCTGACCCCACCTCCAGAGGTCCTTGTTTGTCCATTTTTACCGGATTTGTATATATGTCATGGACATTCTATTGATTTATACTTTGGTATCTGAGATTTTTTATATTTTATAATTCATGACTTAACTGAAATTCTGTCGCCAATTAAAGGAACGGTCTTCGCGGCAACTTGAACCTCTTGAAATAAGATTTTCGAGTTTTCCATTTCCAACAGTAGAGACGTATAGAGTTAACAAATGTAGATGCCTCTTGACTACGTATATAGTAAACAAATGTAGATTATAGTAGACTACGTATATACATGTAGACTACGTGTAAACAAATGTTGATACCTAACTACGTATAAAATAAACAAATGTAGATAATACTTGACTGCGTATATACATTTAGTAAAGAAATGTAGATAATACTTGACTATGTATATAGTAAAGAAATGTAGATAATACCTGACAATGTATAACTTAAGAATTTTCTCAACTGAAGTAAGGGGGAGTGTAAATCTAATACATGACATATGTCCCAATTTATGTCCCGATTCAATTAAATTCGATGTATTGAACATTATTCTGACCATATTTTTATTAATTATTTGATATAATCAACCAAGAAGTATAAAACGCTTCAAAAATCAAATAGGCAGTACGTTTTGTGGATAAAAAAGGGAATAGATATACCTTTTAAAAAAAGATACAAACGCCTTGTAAAATGCTAATACATGTCCTATGTCTGTAATTTATACATATAATATGTAAATATATATATATATCAAACGATATTCAAGAAACAAGTAAATTAGAATAATTACATTATATAAGTAAATGATTCAGGACATACAATGGGGCACATGTATTGGACTAAATTTACACTTTTCCTATTGTTAATGTTAACAAACATCGTATGGCCAAAACAAGCCAACAAAAAAAGAAGCGTTGGTCTGTTAAACCTACAACGCTCAAGTAACACGTTGATTTCGAAAGCCAAAGGGTTAAGCATCTAGGGCGACGGATACGCTCACATTAGCGTCTATCAATCCCCAGGCGAACATAGGGGCGGCCATTTTCACGAATGATAATTACTTAAGTCAACTACAGACTGTACTTAAGTATTTTAACACTTGAAAAAAAAAATGTCAGATAATTTCCCCCTGGTTACCCAAGTTGAGAAAATTCTCAAGATTTGATTAAAATCTTGAAGTTGAGTAAACCATTTGTCTGAGAATAGTTTTATGGCCCTGGACCCAGATTTATAACAACAAATATATAGTCACTTAGTCAATCTGTTGATCATGGCCCCTGATCGTTGAATCACTAGGTCCTAACTAGCCAACGACCAATGCTCGCAAAATATTTTACTGTGTCTGCTATTTCTTAGGAGAAATTATTATTTTCTTTTCTTTCGGCAATAAGAACAGTGTCTTGAGAATAAAAATGTCCGAAAGTATGCAAGTGTTTGCACCTTCCACGCCAGTTCAAAACAGTTGGCAAGATTGGTGGTTGACGAAAATTAGTACTTGGCGAGTACTATTGCTGTCATAGCCCCACAGAACACCAATTCTCATCAATTCACAATTATACCGAGACAAACATTACACTCAGAATCGAGCTTTAGACGTTTTGTTTTGTGTTTTTGGTAATAACACATCCTGTTGTACATCTCGGCTAATACGGACTTCTTCATTGTAATAAATGCGATAACATGTTGTGTTCCGTGAAAGTAGTTATAATGCGCTGACTGGGTGACACAGAATGTCATGCCCACAAGGAAATAGTCTCCAAACTAACGAACTCCTTTACAGAGAAATAGTTCTATTTCTATCGAATTTTAGGGAACAAGCTAGTTTTGATAATTCATTTTTGTATGAGTGAAAATCATGAGTGGCAATTTAGTACATTTTTATATTAAATCAAAGATATCAAAGTATAAATCGTCAGTATGCCCATAACACAATATAAACATCTTGTGAAAACTGGACAAATACGGACCTTTCATAATCCAGAATTGGGTTCAGGTGCTTTGGAGAAGTAACCATCTGCTGTCGACCGGTCACACCCGCGCGAGTCCAGTCAAATTCAAGTGAAATGAGTGTAAAAAAATTCTCATCACCAATTGTACAAAAACACAGAAAATTTACGGAACGTTGACATTAAACGCGATTCTCGATATCTCTGAGACAATAACTTAGCAGTAAGTAGTTTACCTCTGTCTATGAAATGTTCATATGTTGAACACGCACTGGCATATCGGGTCTTTTGTGAAATATAAACACCATATGCAGGTGATTGCGGGATGTTATACCTTAAATGTGGAAAAATAAAGATGGAAAAGAGGAAATGCCTCTTTGTTAATTTCCTGTCTGTGTCTTTAGTAGGACAATGTCCGATTCGGAAGCGTGTGTGCTTGTATCTGTTGTGTGTTTAATTTCTTGTGCGTTGGCGTACGTATGAAAATGGTCATTTTAATGAACCAAACGTCGTCGATATATCTAACTGTCAACTTGAACGTCACCACTAGCTTTCTTATTATTCAGAAACTTCTAAATGAAGTCTGCTTGGTATGAATAAAAGAACAGATCAGCAATCTCGTAATTAATCTCATAATTACGATCGTCACTATGTAACTAGAAATATGTTTACTAGTTATCCATATGCATATATAGTTTCAAAAACGTATGGTGGCGATGATCACTTTACATTCTATTGCTATAGCAATCACTTAGCTGAACAGCGTCATATCTAATTAACTAAAAGCTACGGTTGTGTATCAAATTTACGTGTGACATAATTTAACCCTTAACCCTTGATAATCTGAGTAGTATGCTTTATCCTTTTGTAACGGTCAGGTCTATTATGACCTGTAGGGTTGTGATGGTTAAATTATTGGAAATTATCAAATTAGATTCCCAGCACATTTGATACCATTATGACTACCCAAGACGAAAATGGTTTTATACAATTGACATTTAATGTACATGATTGAGACACATACAATGATCTACACTTTGTTGCATCTTTACTTTTATACATAACTAGCGTGCAATAAACACTGCATTTTACATTATTACAATTAGACATTTTTAACGAAGGTTTTTGTAAGTTATGTATTTAATGTCTCACTAAGTATATACTCAGATAAAGGCTTACCATCTGGATGCCATGGTCAACAATTTCGAATTATTTACTTGCTGCTGGATATAAACCATTTAGAACATATTCAGTCACACGCACCACAATAATTTTTTATATATACACAACACAGAATCTTACTCATGTATACTTGGACATTTTTGCCACTGTTTTTCTTCGCTCTTTATGGCAAGCAACACATTCATCGCGTTGTAGATTCACCACAATTTACCAAAATCACATGGTCGTCATGAATGTCAATGCTTCGCCCATCATGCGTGAGAATTTTGCTTTTTGAAATTCGCCCTCTCATCTCAGAGTGAAAATGGCGAAAATTAATCAGTGACGAAAGTTTCCAGGTCTACAGTAAATCAAACAGATCAACCATCATTATTATAGCAAATTTGTTCGGGAATGGATATAATAGTTTTTTTTATTCCTCTGTTCATCCGTTTGAAGGATTCCATCAATCAACCCGATTTTTTCCTTAATCGTCAAACTCAGCAGAAAATAAGTAATCATAAAGCGCTAGGTTAATTTCGATAATGGCTAAAATTCGGCTACATTTTCTTAAGGAATGAGACTTTATGACTTGTATGGAGCTGTCGAGGGCATAATGTTTCATTTCTTGGTCGTTGTAACTGCTGTTAGGTGAACCTTCTGAGTCCCCGAGTGTATGCATAAATCGAGTACCTGGTATTTCGACATTCCATGTTAGACTAAAGAAATATTTCGAATGGATAGGTCGTTAAAATCATAAAGGGTAGGGTGCTCGTTTTGCAACCGTCGTGGGTTCGAACCTTGGTGGATGCGATTAGCTTTTCCTGTCCTTCGAAGGAGACAGTAAAATTCGAGGTCCCGTGTCACAGTAGATTTCGGCACATTAAAGAACCCTCAATGCTCAATGGCCGCAAGTGCAGAGCATAGACCAAAATTTGAAGCCCTTCACCGGCATTTGGTGACGTCTTTATTTGAGTGAAATATTCTTGAGTGGTACGTTGCACAACAATACAAAACATAAACTCTCCAAACGTTAAGAGTCACCTTATCACAGTAGTTACTCTTGGACACATTAGGAATAAATTTAGGTTATTTTGGCCTTATTCAGTCATATGCTGACAGCCAGTTTTAATGGCATACTTTATCAGAATTTCAGCTTGAGTTGTAGTGGGTCTTTAACCTATGCTGACAAGGGATCAGAGATTTTATTGTTTAAAGCGCAATGCTCTTACCACTGGACAACGAAGGGCCCTATATTTGCGTGTGGTAGTGTGTTTACAAATGCATACTTTATTCACCCTCCTAGCACTCCATGTTAATACAGAAATATCCTAGTACATGTAGAGCAATAATGTGTTAACCATCAAATACGTAATCATGGCAATATTGCCAAGAATTGATAACTAATTATCATTCTCAACAGGTATATAAGTATACACAGTGGACAAATAATCAATCGATAGTAAAACTTCATACCATACATATACCTATGTAAATGATAAACACGTTTATTTAAAACTTTGTTTAGTGATGTTTTGATAAAAACACTCATATATCGTCTTTAAATGTTCATCAGTTTAAATTAGCAAGCGATACCGAAGGTAACATTTACTGTCTAGAATCGAACACTCAAGGTAAGAACTTTTTGTATGATTAAAAAATGGCATCATTAATTCACAGATGTAACCAAACAATTGTGTTTTTGTCGATATGTTCATCTTTACTTTTAGGAAGGAGTTTTGGTAACATAAATACTGTCGTTTTAGCCGGTTCATAGTGGTATTTTAATCGTTGCAAATGTCATACATTGTCCTCAGTAGATCTCTTGATAACTTTGACTGTTTTTTTCGTGATCAACACTCGATTATTGTACCAAGGTGGACTGAATCGTTCCAAATTTTAGTATAGTACATTTTGTCAAATTAATTTTTTTTAATTTTGCATAGTGGTATTCTTCGTCAATTTGTCATGTGTAGAGCTACAAATTTATTTTCCCGTGCTTATAGGTAATTATACAATGAGTTAATGGAACTTTTCACGACAGCCACCGTCTTTTAATCTAATTTGGACAATAAAGTTATACATAACACCGTAAAACATAGACAAGGCCAAGGCAACCGATTGTTTCTTAACGTCATTTTTGGAAATCTGTATCATTCTGTCGTCCAAAGTTATGGGATCTCAGTTATCGGAAAAGGGTTTATACAAAGAACTAACTCAAGCCTTAATTTGGTGAAAAAAAGTTTGGAAAAGTGTGTTTTGTTCATAAGATCTTAATATTATTCCTTATACGTTGAAAACGTTGTCATTTGTTTTCCTGTGCTGAATATTATAAAGCCTCCCCCCTTAAATTCAAATTTTCTTTGAAAACATTGTATCCACTTCCACAGGGTACGAACACCAAATTTAAAAAAAAACATTGTTCTCAACTTTTCCAACGACACAACATAGGTGTGAGTTAGGTTGATTCAGAAAAAATGTGTGCAATCTTGTTGGGTATTACGATATATAGAGGATCTAACATTCATGAATATTACACATTTCATATAAGATTCATTAAACGAGTTTATGAATCTTATATGAAACGAGCCTCTGAATGTTAGAGTCTACTTATTACCTAACTTAAGGAACATGTCTACATAACACCATACTTCGCCCGTAAGCCTACATAAGGCGACGACATTATTACATGTATTGATTTGAGAGCTCATGCTCACCAGAAAGGTATTCCACAAACTTCCCCTATTTTATTATGAGTAAATAATCATTAGTTTATTATTTTTTATTACATGCATGTGTAATCATACAGATATAATATCGAGTTCAATACGCCGTGCGATACACAACACTGTATTACATTGCAGTTGGATACAGAGGTACCGTATGAACTACTTTTCTAAATGGAATGTCACTTATTAAAGATATATGATAATGTCAAATTATATTATCAAATGCAGTTAGCATATCCAGTCATAGAAATTGATCAACTAGCCTACACCAACTGAAAAGTGAAAAAACTATATATCATTTTATTTTTGTATCTTTTTTCAGAAACACAGAAATGGAAGACTTTATCATTTACGATAACCAAAGTCTGTCACAGATGATTCAAATTTATATGGAGTACATTAATAGTCCCAACATGTCGATGGAATACGCGAACAAAATGTACCAACAGATAGACGAAAAACTCAAGGACACTCCAACAATAGCTGGGTCCAATGAAGAAGATCTGATGCAATATACAGAATATCGCATACAGCACGCACTGTTCTTGTATGTTCCACCATTATTGTTAGTGATCGGTTTCCTTGGAAACCTCATGTCTTTTTTTATATTGCGACACAAAACAATGACCAGATTGACAACAAATTTGTTCTTGGCAGTGCTAGCGGTCGCAGATACGTTGGTTTTGTTCAATGGATTATTTATAAAATGGCTCGGCATACTTCTAGGGATAAATATACAACAAACATCAGACTGGTTATGTAAAAGCATTGCGGTTTTGGGCTATGCCACAGCTCAATTTTCTGTGTGGTTGATTGTTGCCGTAACGGTGGAACGCTACATTGTTGTTTGCCATGCATTGCGAGCATCCAGGATATGCAATATGCAGAGAGCTCGAAAGGTTGTGATAATTTTAGCCATAACATTTCTTTTGATAAATTCACATTTATTTTGGACGGTTGGAATAAAGGAAGAACTATATAACAATAAATGGATGAAAGAATGTCATCCATATAAACAGTATGAAGTCCTCGTTAAAAAGGTATGGCCTTGGATAGATGCTGTGATATACTCCATATCGCCTGTGTTTGTTATCACATTGCTAAATATACTTATCATAAAGCAAGTATTAATAGCTACATACGGTAGAGATGTATTAAGGAATGGTCCTCTAATCAAAATGGAAGTGCGCAGGTGCACAAAAGACAATAATGCCAAGCTGACTGTGATGTTACTTACTGTTTCATTTACTTTCCTAGCTACAACACTACCAATGAATGTCGTCATGATTACAAGTCTATTATCTGACTCTGACAAATCTGAGGACGAACAATTAGCCAAGTTATGGCTTATTCGAACCTCGGCGGAACTTCTGATGTATTTAAATCATTCCATCAATTTCTTTCTCTATTGTGCCACGGGGCAGAAGTTTAGAAATATAGTGGTTAGGATAGTGTGTCGTCGCTCTGTTTCAAATGCATCCAATATTTCAGACCACAGTCAGCATATATATTGTTCCAGGGCATACGGGGGTAACGTATGTCCATACAAAAACAACAGTAATGAAGAAACTGCAATATGATCCATATATCATAATATTATCGAACAGAATTTGTATGCTCACTTCAGATATATACGAATACAAAAATATACAAAATTAATACAATGTATTTATGATATGATTTCAATTCCGTAGCGCTACATAAAGGGGAGGATATTAATCATATTTTATTTGCTGGAATTGATATTAAACTGAAGCAGAATCTACATTCTGAAATTTTTGTTGACGTTAATACAAAAAATTGTTGGGTAGTACGATATATTGTTAATGCCTTCCCACGAGTCATGTACAGAAGATTTTGTTCCATTCACAAACATATCGTGTTCATCATCAATAGACAATTTCGAGTTGCTCTATTACGTTCAATTTTGTCGGAAAACTTTGTACTCAGAGTGACAGTCAAGGTCACTTCCGATTTTGTAATATTTACATTGACGACATTCTGTTTGCGAGGAATAAGGTTTAGATAAATGTAGATATGACAAATGACTTCATTTTATGTATGTTGCACTTATCACTGCATAGTATCCACTTTCTAGGTCGTATTTACGAATAACTTAAACAGACGTAATGCAGTCTTATTTTTCTTTGTAAGTGCATAATATAATGACAAATCAAAACGGATCGGAACAACTGAAAAAAAGTATATTTGATATAGCAATTTACAACTTTGTCAGCATATGATTTCCCATATATATTGTTGTATATTAAAGCTAGTTTCGCTCCAGGTAAAAACCTAATTTTAAGCCAAACTTGTAACATCTAAATAAAACCTAAGCTCAACTGGCGAAACTCATTAATGTGATTTTGCCATGCAATATATACGATTCCAATCAATTCAGTAAAACTTTCCTTCACATAAAAAACTACTAGAATAATTTATGAACAAAACTAAAACGAAAAATACATATCAATAGGGTAATAGTAAATATTAACCCTTCCAAACCTAAGTATCCAGATGGTATGCTCTTTTGTATTGTTTAGACAAGTCTATTATGACCTGTAGGGTTTAAAGGGTTAACATTCTATCAAATCCTATGACGTGGTTAATGGAATATCGTGATGTTCTATGGTATATACCATCAGATACGATTCTACAGAAATATTGTTATGTTTCAGTGCATTGGTCGACTCATTAGTCATCAGACAATCATATTAAGTGTTTGTGAGGTTATCACTTGACAATAGATCGAAACAATAATTTTACTCGTTTTTTATTTAAGCATGTGTAAAACATTGGCCCCTCGTTTTTAAAATGCCCGTTTACATAATTCCATAAAATATTCTTTTTTATATTTTTGATATAAATTAATTCTGTTAATTTATTAATCCCAATTATAAAAACTTTTAAAAAAATGTTTGTAGTTGGGATCAAAGTACATGTATAAGTTTACGGGGAATTATATCTTGCTACATGGAGAACGAATACCTTTTTATCATTCAAACAAATTGTTGAATGTATTTTGTTATGATTGTTATCGTTATTTCAACTTGTGTTTTATCTAAAAGTATAAGCCAACAATACTTCTACCACTCAATCTCACTTGTTTCAGATGAGCAGAGAGTTAGTATGTTTTTTATCGCCGTTTTGATTTTGTCACACGTTTTGCTCAAACGGAACCTAACGGATATTTTATACAAATATGACATGAATTTCACCAAATGACTGATTATTCCGCCATTGTTTTGTTTTAATATACAAAAAGTACAAAACTATCTGCATATTTAAAAAGTGCTAAGCTTTTTTCCATCAATTCCTACATTTAAATATATGTTTGTATGAATTGCAATATCAATTTTCTACAATATCTGGTATGTATTTTGTCATGTTTGTTTATATACAAAACAGGAAATTATTTTAAAATGTCATATCTCATTAAACTGTCTCAATACCTTTTATTGTTTTACAATGCTTTTATACAAAACAATACCTAAACATTTGAATATAAAATCTGAGATACCGAAGCATAAATCCTCAGTATGCCCAGAATACGAGTAAAAACTGGTGATATTGGACAAACACGGACCTCTTGAAATTCAGAAGTGGAATCAGATGTCATAAAGGAGTAAGCATCCCCTGTTCACCGGCCATGAGTCCACAGTCAGAATGTTTCTATCTTATATCGGCGGCTGTAAAAATAAAAATCACTGGGAAGACCATTCTTTACGTGTTTCAAGCAGATATTTTACAGAATATTTTTTCTCAATAGAGTATGATGAAATATATATATACCATAAGATATTTTATTATTCCTTATATTTTATTTTCACATAACAACAGTCAGGTTGGCCCAGGCTTGTTGAGGCAAGTCGGCCATCTTGATAAATGTTTTATGAAGGACTCACTAGTTGATTTACTTATCAAATTTGAAAATACGTTCTGATGAATCCAGTGTTATTCATTAATCCAGACAACAGGAAATGTGTGGATTACAGAGAAAATACGTGTATTATATCCATGTGTGGCGTTGTGTGTGTGTGTGTGTGTGTGTGTGTGTGTGTGTGTGTGTGTGTGTGTGTGTGTGTGTGTGTGTGTTTGTGTGTGTGTAGGTGTTTGTGTGTGTGTGTGTGTTTGTGTGTGTAGGTGTTTGTGTGTGTGTGTGTGTGTTTCATTTGACAATAATACAAATCTGTCAATAATTCAGTACATACAAAATTATATTATATTCACGTTCAAAAAATAACTTCACTCTATAGTATAGATTTTCTTATTTTTCTGACCAAAATAGTTAAAGCATACAATAAAATATTCTGCATAGGAGTATAAAATGGCAAAATAGATGTGGAAAATATTGTAAAGGTCATATAAAGGACAACTAACAAGTATCGTTTTTAACGAAAACATATAGCAATTATAAGGAGAAATATATGACACAGACCGGAAATTGTGTATTGATGTATCTCTTCTTGCAGTTTATTTTCATATCAGCTGATTAATTCTCTTTGAAATTCAAAATTACGGTAAAATACACTGCTGTTATGGATGTCTCTCTTTATCCAGGCGATCTTGTTTATTCCAAAAATAAAAGTGTTTTCGTAAGATATTAAGATACGTTGGTTAGTGGCATCGTACATTTACACGTTAAAAAACTGCTATAAACATACGACGATTGTAATAAGCGGAAGACCAGCAGCTTACGTTCGACGGAAAGGAAATTGTGACAAAATAGAAACTTTGTACAAGACAGTAAAAACGTTTTTCTAGTTGTTGCGTACCATCCAGGTTCCTATGTTTGTTTGTTTATTGTTGTTTAACGTACCACTCAAGAATCTTTCACTCATGTGGAGACGTCACTATATGCCGGCGAAGGGCTTCAAATGTTGGCCTATGCTCGGCACTTACGGCCATTGAGCAGTGGGGGTTCTTTAACGTGCCAACACCTACTGTGACACGAGACCTCGGTTTTTACTGTTTCGTCCGAAGGACAGGAAATCAACCTCACGACCTCACGATCAAGAGTCGAGCGCGCTACCGACTGAGCCAGACCGGATCCTCCAGGTTCGTCATAATGTATGTAATATGCAACTACAGACAAGAAAGCGGGCAGCATGACCTCTGGTTAGGCATATTTGTGGTATATAACGGAGTTTTGGGTGCCAGATTTGATAAATTAGCCTATAGTACAGTGATGACACTTTTGATCACTCCGGACCTGGAGCCAGTTTCACTTAAGGTTGTAACTTTACGTGTAGACGTAAAACTAGACTTAAGTTTAAAATGAGTTTCACTAAAGGTTTATTTACACGTATCTTTCTTCCTATGTACAATCTTACGTCTTAGTCTACGTTTGCTCCAAGCTACTATAAATTTTTCACGTAACTTAGGACATGTTAACGAGTAAGCATATGTTTACGACCTTTGGTTAAACGGAAACTACGTAAACGTAAAAATCGTGACTCAAGTAACGTCTAAAATTTACGTCTACCTTTGCGGTCAAAGTTACGTCCTTTAGTGAAACTGGGGTCAGGCCTCTGGATGGAGCCAGCGCTCCAAGCCAGCACGCCATACCTGCAGCAAATGCCCGATGTAAACCTCGAGTTTGTTGTAAAAAGTTCGACGAAAGGGTCATGCTTGATGAAAACGAGGATTTATAGATGCCTCAGAAATTGGAAAACATAAAATATCCCGCTATATAATATTAATCACATGCAGCAGGTAAACACAGACCATAATGGCCAGCTAGACGTGGTATTAGGTGATAAGTAGTAGTAAGAAACTCTTGTTTACCAAGGTGAGTCTGGGTCAAAATCAATACGCCTGAAGACATCACCACCAAATAATTCGTTAAATCCAGTCAGCAGTGGAGGCTTACTCCTCCATGACATACGACCCCATCTCTGGATTTCCAGAAGTCTATGTTTTGTCAAATGTTCATCGGATTTGTATATGAATCCTGGGCATCCTGAATATATATTTTTTGTTATCTGAGATTTGTATATTAAATCAATCTTAGAGAAGTTATAGCTCCTGTGTTTCAGCGTTAAACGTTATTCCACTGTCATGAAAGTCCACGTTCAAACTTATCTTTTGCACTGAATGTTAGTGGAGCAGGTACTTGCTTATTTGTTCATCTGAGAGACGATTTCTTTTATAAATATTTGACTTCACAATTAAATTCACAATTTTAGCGATTCTGAAACTGATGCAACGACGCAAATTACATCACAAGTTGTCAATTTACAATACTCATCTTGAACAGGTATTTGCAGTTAAGTTTGACCTTTATATGACCTCTAGCGCTTATGGTATGTATATGGTGTATAAATAAGTATGATACATTCCTTCGCTATCTCGGTAAATCCCCAAAAAGTAAATTTCATTGAAAAGTTTTGTATTTAAAATGATAACAAATTCTGTGAATAATTATTGTACAGGGATCTAACAATACATCAAATATGTTTTTAGGTCTTATGACATCGATAATACTAAATTTTGTGTACAAAAAGAGTTACTTCCCCTTCCTCTTGAAACCTAATATCTGTATATCTCTTAGAATCTTATTTAAAGTGCCTTACCAACCATATATATATATCTACCGATTAAAAATTCCGAGATTAAAATTAGATAATGTCTTGGAAAAGTTGTGTAATGTGCATTGTTTTCTGGCGACATAATGTACATTTGACAGACACTATAAACTATGATTTCTACTTTGTGTTGAAGGGACATTAGCTGTGTTTTTTTCATACATTGTTATGTTGTTGAACGCTTAAAATCGTTTTATGGTCGATACAGGGATTTTGTTAAATAATATCAAGTTCCCTCTTAGGGATGTTACAGCGTAGCACCTGGCCCAATCTTGTTGCCCAATTGTCCTTTGTGTTGAGACAATTTGTCGTGTTCTAATTGACTAAGGTTTCGATTATCCATTGGTTACCTTCATTTTTACTTTGATTGCATTTTACAAAGTTCACAAAATACGGTCATTTAAATGGCGACAATATTAACCCATTTTCGTGCCATTGACAATCATTGCAAGGGACTGAATTCTTACTAATGTAAAGTCTAGTGATTGTAGGATTCGATATGTCAGGGCGTGGTCAACATATAAGCATTTTACATAGAGGCACACTACTTACTGACAAGTTATTGTCTAAGGGAATCGCGTATGATGTCAATGTTCCCCAAAATTTACGGTCGTTATAATATCCTTTTTTGCAATTATTCTGTTTCACTACATGACATGTTGAGTTGCTTGTTGGATAGCGATTGTTGAGTGGTCTGTACCAATTGTGAGATATGTTCCTCACTTTTTAAAATTTAATTTGACTGCGGACTCACGGTGGGTACGACCGGTCAACAAAGGAAGTTTATTCCTCTATGACACTTGATCCTATCACTGGATTTCCAAAGGTCCTTGTCTGTTCAATGTTCACAAGATTTGTAATTGTCTTCTGGACATCTTAAATGTTAATACTTTGGTTTCTGTGATTTTTACATGACCAAGTGCGTTAACAATTCATTCCCTGAGTAGTGTATCTAGTGGTATTAGAGACAGTTATACAAATGAACTGAATAAAAAAGTCATATATCAACACTACAAACATTCAACACAGTGAAATAGCTCTAAAGTACTAATAAAGGGGAAGTGGGGAAGTATACACTAGGACACAATTTTCCAGTTTTTACTGTCAAACAACATTGACTGGATCGTCAACACGATAAGAAGTCGATATATTTTTCATTTATTTTAAAACATATTACAAGCATCCGGTCTTTTGATTTTTCGGCACTTTACACAACAATTCCTCACTAGAAACTCAACAGCAGATTAGCATCTATTATACAAAACGCCTTTGCTTACAAAAATGGAACTCGTAAAGATAAATATTTAGTGTTAGGTCATGAAGAACATTATTTTATGATGGAACATACGGATTCCAATAACAAGTGCACTGAAGACGATATCGTCAAGATGCTGGAGTTTCTAGTAGACAACATATTCCTGGTTATTGCGGGAAAGGTTTTCCAACAAATTGTCGGCATTCTAATTGTGCACTTCTCTTGGCCGACATCTTTTTGTATTCATATGAAGCGGAATTTATACAGTCTCTGCTCTCCAAAGGAAATAAACAATCTTACTTACAAGTACATCGACGACGTCCTGTCTATAAATAATTCAAAATTTCAGAATAACCCCCAGCCAGATGCATTCTGTCGAGCTTGAGATCAATGAGACGACAGAGAGCAACATACCTGCTTCTTACCTAGATTTACTCCTGTCGATTGGAAAGGACGGTCAACTTCACACCTCCCTTTATGACATACGCGACGATTTCAAGTTCCATATCATGGACTTCCGTTTCGTTTCTAAGTAGAAATATTCCATTTTTTCGTGCCTATGGCGTTTTTCAACTTTTACGTCATACGAAGACATGCTCCTCTAATGAATTTTTAATGGTTTTCACGGAACATTTGCGACGGGTGTAGCATGCTAGCAGGGAAGCCGACTCCTTCCGAACACCTGGTCCTATCCCATTTGGGATTTGCAATTGTTCTTCATGTTGAGACCATCTTCATATCTAATTTGTCGTATTCTAGTGAACTTTAGTTTCGTTATCAATTGAAATTTCTTCATTTTTACTTATATCTTATTCTTGTTAAGTGAGCGCGCATCGTTTTAATTTAATTTACAAATAAAGGCATAGACGCATCAATTAATAATGACAATTTTTATACATATGTCAATGCGATATATCCCAGCGAACTAGAAATTACAGATGCAACAGAATCAAGCACACACGCTTCATACTTAGACATTTTACTTAATATATACACAGACGGGAAATTAGCAACTAAGCTATACGACAATTCCGACGATTTCGGCTTTCCCATCGTAATTTTTCCACATTTATGTAGTAATATCCCTCAGTCACCTGCATGTCGAGTTAATTTTTCACAAATGATCCGATATGCCAGGGCGTGTACAACATATGAAGATTTCATATACAGAGGTAAACTAATCACTGACAAATTATTGACACAGGGATATCGAAAACCGCGTTTAATGTCAACGTTCCGCAAATTTTACGGTCGGTATAATAGTCTTGTTTGCAACTACTCTGTTTCAATAAGTGAAATGTTGAGTTGCCTTTTCGTTGGCGGTTGTTGAGACGTCTGTACCAATTGTGACGAGGATACACACCTCACGTGTTTCATTGGACTTTACTGTGGACTCACGGCGGGTGTGACCGGTCGACAGGGGATGCTTACTTCTCCATGGCACCTGATCCCACCTCTTGGTTTCCAGGAGTCCGTGTTTGTCCATTTTTACCGGATTTGTATCTATGTCCTGGACATTCTATTGATTTATACTTTGGTATCTGAATTTTTTTATATTTAAGGGAATCTGCACAATGGTGTGAAATTACCGAACAAAATCATTTATGACACAAAGTCTGTATGTTGTATTCTGTTTGATGGTTGATAAAAGAGAGAAATAAAATTTTATTGAATTGAAAATTATCATTTATCAAAATGACAAAACAATTCACAATCAATCTAGTCAACAGTATTCAATCAGAAAAACAATAATCATACCTGACAAAATCAAAATTAACAATCAATTGATTACACTAATCGATAATGATGATCAAGTATGAACAAATGTATGATTACAAATATGACAAATCTGACAGATATGAATTGAAAATAACCATATACAAGATGACCTGAGCTTTAGGCTTTTAGTATGGATATGAGAAAAACACTTTTTAAGTTTTACACTTTTAATTAATGAAACTATATACATGTACTATTATCCCGCATGATCTTCTTTAGGCGGAGGTACTGAAATGTCTGGTTGATATGATTTTAAACTCAACCGAATAAAACCTGTATAAATAAACAAAGATACTGTTAATACAAAGTATGCCACACACAATAGTATTTACGTAAGTATTACACTTATACACACTATTTGAAGGTAAGTATTGAACATACTGTACTATTAATACTTTCAAACTTCACACAATATATTTACTGTAATATTTTACTACACTCTGTACTTTATACTTTACATCATTAATACGCAATTAATGAAATTACTTCAATAATTACACACTATATGTATGTACTATAATTCCACACAAAATGAATCAATGATACACACCCTATTAATTGTACATTACTACAGCAATAATAATTAATAGATTGATTCATATATTTACTTATTTTACACTAAATATACGATAGAGTTATCGTTATTACAAACGTAAATAGCATACTTCAATAGTATAAAACAGTATAAACAAATGTATCTATATTCTAATATCAATTTCAGTTACAAATTTACTGTACTATTAATGTTATTTGAATAATTGCAAACGTTACTAACATAATATAATAAATTCACTTACCTTAGAAGAGCAAATAACTTATAAACTTCTGCAAGTGGACTACGCCCTGAAAGTATCTAAAATGCTTCTCATCTGAGTTTCATGCCAAACTACCCTAAATTTATATGATTCCGAACAATAGCTTCGGTAGAACCAGTTTTGCGCTGACTGAGGTACCAAACGGGATATCTAAAACGGGTACTTTTGTAATGACAATGAGTGTGTTCGAAATAAAAACTAAATAAGATAAAATTAGAGTGTTCGATTAGATTAGAATCTATTTACACATACTATATAAGATTTGAACAATACAGATTTATACATATGAAATACAAGTTTAACGTGACAATATACATGTGATATACAAGTTTGATGTGACAATACCTCCCCATTTAGGAAGTACGAAGTACTTGGTCACATATTAAACTATAAAAATAAAAATTAAATTAATCTGAAATTCAATATTTTCACTGTCTACTCAAATAATCAGCTCCGACATTATCACTCCCTTTGATGGCTGTGATGCTAAATCGATATGGCTGTAAACTCAGAGCCCATCTCATCAATCTTGGATTTGAAAAGTACTTATGCCCAGCAAACTTTGAAAATATTTCATCTGAATCTGGCATAGGTTCTGCATCAAATACTGTTTGACTCTTTAGGGATCTAAAGTCAATACAGAATCTATTGCTCCCATCTTTCTTAGGTACTATAACTACAGGGGAACAAAACGGACTGACAGATGGTTCAATAACATCCATTTCTAACATGTCATTGACCTCTTTGTCTATAACCGGTAACATTGAGTAGGGTATCGGACATTTAACATTGACTGGTTTTTCGTTTACCAGTTTAATATCGTGCTCTAGAACATTTGTTCTACCAGGTGTATTGCTCGAAACATCAGAATTCTTTTCTAAGAGTTCCCATACCTTACTTTTCATTTTGCAATCTAATTCCTGGTTTACATCTACAGATTTAAAATCACCTTTCACTTCTAGATCAGGAAAATCTTCGAGCTTTCCTTCATCTAGATTACTATCAAAACAGTCAACTACTGCTGCATTGACCACTAAAAACGCATTTTCACTTGACCTCTCTGTTTCACTACAACTATTGCAACTGTTGTTCTCCCTTCTATCAATATATTGTTTCAATATGTTTATGTAAAATGTTTTCAACTTGCCATTCATATCTATTTGATAGTCAACTCGTCCTTGTTTCTTGACGACAACAAAAGGACCCTTCCACTGCATTAATAACTTATTGTTGCCTGTAGGTAGAAGTACTAATACCTTATCACCTACCTTCAAATGTCTGTGCCTTGCACTTTTGTTGTAATATTTCTTATATCATGAAGCTGACTTTTCCAGATTGTCTCTGGCGAGATCACACATAGTTTCTAGTTTTTCTTTTAAGTCAATTACATACTGATATGTTGTTTTAATCTGTTGATCATCTGTGTCATTGGTTAACAACTCTTTCAAAATACTCATTGGTCTCTAACTGACCTCCCATACACCAACTCAAAAGGTGAAAAACCTAAACTTTCTTGCGGCACTTCACGATATGCAAACACCGCAATTTGATATTTGTCCCAGTCATTTGGACGTTCTGTACACAGACGTTTAAGCATTAGCTTCAATGTACCATTAAATCTCTCGACCAACCCATTACATATGGGGTGATAAGGTGTAGTAGTACGTTGTTTAACAGAAATCAAACGACTTACCTCAGACATAAGTGATGACGTAAAGTGAGAACCCATATCTGTGAGCATTTCACTCGAAAAACCTATACGTGAAAAAATATAATATTTATATTTATATACGGTAATAAGTTTAACGTGACAATATATATGTGATATACAAGTTTAATGTGACAGGTTTAGAATATAAAAGATCTCAGATACCAAAGTATAAATCAATAGGATGTCCAGGACATGGATACAAATCCGGTAAAAATGGACAAACACGGACCTCTGGAAACCAAGAGGTGGGATCAGTTACCATGGAGGAGTCCACGGTTAAGTCCAATGACAAAATTACATAATATGAAAAATGCTACAACCATCAAAGATGGGGGGAATCTGTCACCATACTGTGTGTATTAAACAATGTTTAATGGGTGTGAAAGAAACACAATATTCCCCATCCACAACATATATAACTATATTGTAACTATCATTATCAAATTATGATATTCAATCCCATCAACAGTGAAAATATATACCTGTATCTTATTATACTTCATATACTTGATAATTTAATGCTTTTTTTTATAAAGACCACCATTAACACACAATGAACATGACCCCTATGGACTAACATTTAAAATGACTTGGAAACTCCCTGGCCCTTAAAATGCCCTTTTCCCCAAAATGTTATGACATATCCTCTTAGACAAGTCGCTATCAAAACGGATAAATGTATTATAAATGAGGGTATACTTGTTATATAAGTTAGGATAAACTTACGTGTTCACAAATGACTCGCATGAATATGGTGTTTATCAGTCAGCTGAGGCCCAGGTCCCCAAGCTGAAGTTATACTAAGCACCAGTTAGTTGTCTTAGACTGGCATCCAATGGGTATATCAACTGACGCCCTAGTCCCAAAATGATATGAACTTAAGTGCTCATAAATAACTACCAACCTGTGTATAAACAAGCTGAGACCCTTGTCCCCAAGCTGGCAATTTACTTAATAGGAACACTGACTGCCTGCTTTAGATTGACCTACAATAGGCTGAGACCCTTATCCCCAAATCAGTATGAAACTTATAACATCAACAAACTACTGAGGCCTCAAGGTGTTATGAAATTATCAAAACTACCTGGAACCTTCTGAAATAACGCACTTCCGAGAGACTTTTACTGCCGAAATCTTTGAAGATATAGAGGGTGTAATTAGTAAACGATTGCCCTTAGCTTTCTGAATTTCGGTGCATCCACGTAGTGTTTTAGTTACTATGAAATGTTTGGATATATCACAATATTCCCTAAATAGCTGATAGCTGATAAACATGTATATCTCAATACAGTATATGCAGCCAATCCTTTTTTAAAATAGTGTGCAATAAACATCGTCACATCCCCAAGAGTAGCTGAAAAACTTGGTCATTAGAGAAGTATTTATGTAGAAATTGTTCATTAAGTGATAAATGATTGCCTTGATGTTTTTTCAAGAGATGACAAATGTTTTAAAGATTCTGCATTTCCACTGATTCTACTACTGGTTGCGAGTCCATATTGGGGAAATCTGACTTGAATTGATTGATCTGCAAACGAGAAATATGATCAGCTGCAATGGTTTTTTTTGTCCCAACAATATGAAACGCCTTAAACATAATATTATATTTCAAAATGAGTAGCAAAAATTTCCTGACCAATTTCATAATTGTTTCATCCTTTAATTGATTATATGAACCACTGCTATATTATCACAGTGGAAATTTACACATTTGTTCTTCAACTCCTGGCCTCAGAGTTCTAAAGCAACAATGATTGGACAGAGTTCTCGGATTGTAATATAAAACTCCAATCACCCTGCATTCCATTTACTAAGTTTTCTAAATATTACGAGTTTTGTTTTATCTATATTTACGCGCTGTAACAGGCTGACCAAGAGTTTTCCTCTCTAACCACCGTCGTCATACACAACAAAGTGACATTGATTAGTGTTCAAGTTTATTACAGTAGTTATTTTACAATACTCATTATCGCTCTCTGGATCATCATTTGCTTGGGTTCCGTTACACATCTGTTCCCTTAGGTAGTTTGGAACCTAAAGTCTTATTCACAAAGGAACTTAAGTATAAGACTTACACTTAAGTGCAACTGTAAGAGTAGGCTACATCCATATTCACAAAGAAACTTGGACTTACACTTAAGTGTGAAAATTGTGTGTAAGTCTAAGACAACTCACGCCACTCTTAAGTATAACTTTGTTGTCGTAACGAACTAAATAAATAATATTACAGCATGATACTGGACAAATTATTTTACAGGATAAATGCCAAACTACCCTAAATTTATATGATTCCGAACAATAGCTTCGGTGGAACCAGTTTTGCGCTGGCTGAGGTACCAAACGGGATATCTAAAACGGGTACTTATGTAATGATAATGAGTGTGTTCGAAATAAAAACTAGATAAAATAAAATTAGAGTGTTCGATTAGATTAGAATCTATTTACACATACTATATAAGATTTGAACAATACAGATTTATACATATGAAATACAAGTTTAACGTGACAATATACTTGTGATATACAAGTCTAATGTGACAATACCTCCCCATTTAGGAAGTACGAAGTACTTGGTCACACATTAAACTTTAAAAATAAAAATTAAATTAAACTGAAATACAATATTTTCATTGATTACTCAAATAATCAGCTCCGACATTATCACTCCCTTTGATGGCTGTGATGCTAAATCGATATGGCTGTAAACTCAGAGCCCATCTCATCAATCTTGGATTTGAAAAGTATTTATGCCCAGCAAACTTTGAAAATATTTCATCTGAATCTGGCATAGGTTCTGCATCAAATACTGTTTGACTCTTTAGGGATCTAAAGTCAATACAGAATCTATTGCTCCCATCTTTCTTAGGTACTATAACTACAGGGGAACAAAACGGACTGACGGATGGTTCAATAACATCCATTTCTAACATGTCATTGACCTCTTTGTCTATAACCGGTAACATTGAGTAGGGTATCGGACATTTAACATTGACTGGTTTTTCGTTTACCAGTTTAATATCGTGTTCTAGAACATTTGTTCTACCAGGTGTATTGCTCGAAACATCAGAATTCTTTTCTAAGAGTTCCCGTACCTTACTTTTCATTTTGCAATCTAATTCCTGGTTTACATCTACAGATTTAAAATCATCTTTCACTTCTAGATCAGGAAAATCTTCGAGCTTTCCTTCATCTAGATTACTGTCAAAACAGTCAACTACTGCTGCATTGACCACTGAAAACGCATTTTCACTTGACATCTCTGTTTCACTACAACTATTGCAGCTGTTGTTCTCCCTTCTATCAATATATTGTTTCAATATGTTTATGTGAAATGTTTTCAACTTGCCATTCGTATCTATTTGATAGTCAACTCGTCCTTGTTTCTTGACGACAACAAAAGGACCCTTCCACTGCATTAATAACTTATTGTTGTCTGTAGGTAGAAGTACTAATACCTTATCACCTACCTTCAAATGTCTGTGCCTTGCACTTTTGTTGTAATATTTCTTATATCATGAAGCTGACTTTTCCAGATTGTCTCTGGCGAGATCACACATAGTTTCTAGTTTTTCTTTTAAGTCAATTACATATTGATATGTTGTTTTAACCTGTTGATCACCTGTGTCATTGGTTAACAACTCTTTCAAAATACTCATTGGACCTCTAACTGACCTCCCATACACAAACTCAATAGGTGAAAAAGCAAAACTTTTTTGCGGCACTTCACGATATGCAAACACCGCAATTTGATATTTCTCCCAGTCATTTGGACGTTCTGTATACAGACGTTTAAGCATTAGCTTCAATGTACCATTAAATCTCTCGACCAACCCATTACATATGGGGTGATAAGGTGTAGTAGTACGTTGTTTAACAGAAATCAAACGACTTACCTCAGACATAAGTGATGACGTAAAGTGAGAACCCATATCTGTGAGCATTTCACTCGAAAAACCTATACGTGAAAAAATATAATATTTATATTTATATACGTTAATAAGTTTAACGTGACAATATACATGTGATATACAAGTTTAATGTGACAGGTTTAGAATATAAAAGATCTCAGATACCAAAGTATAAATCAATAGGATGTCCAGGACATAGATACAAATCCGGTAAAAATGGACAAACACGGACCTCTGGAAACCAAGAGGTGGGATCAGGTACCATGGAGGAGTCCACGGTTAAGTCCAATGACAAAATTACATAATATGAAAAATGCTACAACCATCAAAGATGGGGGGAATCTGTCACCATACTGTGTGTATTAAACAATGTTTAATGGGTGTGAAAGAAACACAATATTCCCCATCCACAACATATATAACTATATTGTAACTATCATTATCAAATTATGATATTCAATCCCTTCACCAGTGAAAATATATACTTGTATCCTATTATACTTCATATACTTGATAATTTAATGCTTTTTCTATAAAGACCACCATTAACATACAATGAACATGACCCCTATGGACTAACATTAAATTGACTTGGAAACTCCCTGGCCCTTAAAATGCCCTTCTCCCCAAAATGTTATGACATATTCTGTTAGACAAGTCGCTATCAAAACGGATAAATGTATTATAAATGAGGGTATACTTGTTATATAAGTTAGGATAAACTTACGTGTTCACAATGACTCGCATGAATATGGTGTTTATCAGTCAGCTGAGGCCCAGGTCCCCAAGCTGAAGTAATACTAAGCACCAGTTAGTTGTCTTAGACTGGCATCCAATGGGTATATCAACTGACGCCCTAGTCCCAAAATGATATGTACTTAAGTGCTCATAAATAACTACCAACCTGTGTATAAACAAGCTGAGACCCTTGTCCCCAAGCTGGCAATTTACTTAATAGGAACACTGACTGCCTGCTTTAGATTGACCTACAATAGGCTGAGACCCTTATCCCCAAATCAGTATGAAACTTATAACATCAACAAACTACTGAGGCCTCAAGCTGTTATGAAATTATCAAAACTACCTGGAACCTTCTGAAATAACGCACTTCCGAGAGACTTTTAATGCCGAAATCCTTGAAGATATAGAGGGTGTAATTAGTAAACGATTGCCCTTAGCTTTCTGAATTTCGGTGCATCCACGTAGTGTTTTAGTGAATATGAAATGTTTGGATATATCACAATATTCCCTAAATAGCTGATAGCCGATAAACATGTATATCTCAATACAGTATATGCAGCCAATCCTTTTTTTAACATCGTCACATCCCCAAGAGTAGCTGAAAAACTTGGTCATTAGGGAAGTATTTATGTAGAAATTGTTCATTAAGTGATAAATGATTGCCTTGATGTTTTTTAAGAGATGACAAATGTTTTAAAGATTCTGCATTTCCACTGATTCTACGACTGGTTGCGAGTCCATATTGGGGAAATCTGACTTGAATTGATTGATCTGCAAACGAGAAATATGATCAGCTGCAATGGTTTTTTTTGTCCCAACAATATGAAACGCCTTAAACATAATATTATATTTCAACATGAGTAGCAAAAATTTCCTGACCAATTTCATAATTGTTTCATCCTTTAATTGATTATATGAACCACTGCTATATTATCACAGTGGAAATTTACACATTTGTTCTTCAACTCCTGGCCTCAGAGTTCTAAAGCAACAATGATTGGACAGAGTTCTCGGATTGTAATATAATACTCCAATCACCCTGCATTCCATTACTAAGTTTTCTAAATATTACGAGTTTTGTTTTATCTATATTTACGCGCTGTAACAGGCTGACCAAGATTTTTCCTCTCTAACCACCGTCGTCATACACAACAAAGTGACATTGATTAGTGTTCAAGTTTATTACAGTAGTTATTTTACAATACTCATTATCGCTCTCTGGATCATCATTTGCTTGGGTTCCGTTACACATCTGTTCCCTTAGGTAGTTTGGAACCTAAAGTCTTATTCACAAAGGAACTTAAGTATAAGACTTACACTTAAGTGCAACTGTAAGAGTAGGCTACATCCATATTCACAAAGAAACTTGGACTTACACTTAAGTGTGAAAATTGTGTGCAAGTCTAAGACAACTCACGCCACTCTTAAGTATAACTTTGTTGTCGTAACGAACTAAACAAATAATATTACAGCATGATACTGGACAAATTATTATTACAGGATAAATGTATCGGGTAAATATCTAGTATGGCAGACGGGACGAGACCATTTACACGGTAGTCGTGCATATATATTCGACAAATCTATTTACACAACAACCGTGTATAGGCCTATTGCAGGGTGAGTCTATTAACACGAACATGGTACACAAATTCTGAAAAAAGTCTATTAAATTGTTCACAAGACTGGATTATTCGGGTTAGGTAAGATCACTAGATTCTGGCATGACATCACTTCAGCGGGTTAGGTGGTATTTCGCAGGCACAAATGTCCATTGCTAATGTAAATATTGGTCTTAAGTGTAAGACTTACGACCGGACTTACGAGTATGTTTGTAAATGCTATGTTTTAAATGTAGACGTAAGAGTACACTAAAGTGTAAGTCTTAGACTCATTTCAGTTTTCTTTGTTAATAAGACCCCTGGCATTAGGCATTCTATTAAGGACCTGTTCAATTAAGCAAAATAATAAACTGCATTAAGTACCCAAACGTAACAGCGAACTTTGTAAAAGTAACGGAGCTCATTACATCTCAATGTTTAGCGTTTATTGCTGTTCTACGTACACAACAACTTGTCTTCATTGTCCTACACACGTATTAACAATACGCACATACTCAATATATATATATATATATATATATATATATATATATATATATATATATATATATATATATATATATATATATATATATATATATATACTCAATATACTCGTTAGTATTATTATACTCATTATACTAAGTTACACAATTACTCTAAACGTTTACTTTTACGTTTTTCTGTTCTTCGTATGCATACACAATACACAAATATGAACCAGTGAAATTACACGGTCTGTTTGTTTATTGTTGTTTAATGTCTCACTCAAGAATCTTTCACTCATATGGAGACGTCACCTATTGTCTGTGAAGGGATTTAAATTTTGGCCTATGCTCGGCACTTACGGCCACTGAGCAGTGAGGGTTCTGCGACACGGGACCTCGATTTTAACTGTCTCATCTGAAGGATAGGAAACCAACTTGCCTCCTGCTGGATTCGAACTCACGACCAAGGGTCGAGCGCGCTACCGACTGAGCCAGGCTGGCTCGAAATTACACAGTAATTAGAACACACAAGTATTTATATATCACAAACATAGAAACATAATATTCTCGGAACAATATAAAATATCTTTTATATGAACATTATCGTTACACCTGATTCTATCCCGTTTGAGATTCGCAATTGTTATTCATGTTGAGACCATTGCACATCGTCATGTTCTTACGGACTTGAGCTTCGATTATTAATTATTTCTCCTTCATTTTTACTTATGACACTTATAGTAGACCTTAGAAATCATTGTCATGATGTAAATGTTAAACTCACCTCAGAAGTCCGGTGTCTGTATATTATAAAATTATTTATTAACCAATGACTTAAAAATGTCTATTTAATACGATTCCCAGTGTCTGATAACTGGTCATTAATACAGGGCTTATACAGAAAAAGCAGTTATACAGAAATCGTAACTGGTCTAATACAGAATTTTCATTTCCGGTTCTGAATTGTGAGTGAAAGCACTGAGAGAAATGACCCCGTTTCGGAAATAGCAAAGGATAAATTGGGAGTAAACTGAAAAGGACTGTCATCGATTTCCCGAAAACTGAACATTTTATGTTTAGTAGGTGAAAACAAAGAAATGTCAAGTCCTTGACAGAGTCTCGGACAGGAATGCACAAGACAGGAAGATGTGATAGGCACATTGACTAATGTCTGACATTATAACTAACGCAGTTCTTTGTTTGACCTAATATCATACCGTTAGTGAAAAGGCTCGAGGCGAAACCGAGGGCCAATACAGCTGATCGAGACCCAGTACGACTGTACTCGGACATAGTGCAGGATCAATATGAAAACACCCATTTAATAACACTATATAAAAGGTAACCAATTTCATTTCTAACTGCAAAATTGACCATGGTAATATCGGACCACGTTTTACTGCCAGAAGAAATCCGTGCAACCTTGCAGATATAATAACTGAGATATATGTGGAGGTAGATGCGGTACTACACAGGAGAAAAGAAATAAGGTCACCAAAGGGTTAACTTAAGAAAAATAAAATCAGTTGGTAATACAACTAGAAAACATAAACATTTAGAAATAAGTAAAAAAAAGATAAAATGCATACGTAAATATAACATACCTCCCCATTTTGCAGAAGTATGAATATACTTCTTTTGTTGACATATTTACGCATGAGATAAAACAATGCTGGTACACAATACATTTTTAATATTAGTTACTAGAGTCTTCTCAGATAATTTCCCACGAATTGCTACAACTCTGTATCTGTAGGATTGTAGAGTGAGTGTCCATCTCATAACCCTAGCATTGATGACTTTAGACTAATTCAGCTAATTCAACGACTCGCCAATAAACTACTTACACAAGGTTACGTTGTTGAACGCTTGAAATCATCGTTTAAGAAGTTTTATGGTCGATACGGGGATATTGTAAAACATTATGAAGTCCCCCTCTCAATAATATTATATAGTATTCTGGAGCACGACCAGAAACAGTGACTCCCTTTCGTCAATCGTGCTTTTCACCGAACTTGATCTCATCACCAAACTTGACCTTGTAACCGAATTTGACCCGTTTATCGTTCTAGAAAGGTTTCCATGGATTATTTGCGACGGCATGCAGCTGACCCCTTCCGGACATGTTCTTCATGTTGAGACCATTGCACATCTAATTCGTCGTGTTCTAATGGACTTGAGCTTCAATTATTAATTGGTACTTCTTCATTTTACTTATATATATTAATGGTTGGTGATCGGTTTCAATCAGGAATCCCCTGCCATATAGGTACCTTTGAAATTTGCCGATTTCCCAAACTATTCCAAGACATTCTCTTTCTATGGTTGAATATTTACATTCACTACCTTTTGGTTTTCTGCTCGCGTATGCAGTTGGAAGTTTCAAATTGTTGTTGTCCTCAGTTTGCAGGAGAACTGCTCCCAGTCCGGTTTCTGATGAGTCCGTCTGAAGTATAAATTGTTTGGAAAATTCTTGCAACTTTAAAATAAGAGAATGCATTAACATCTGCGTCGAATTACGAAAAGCATTTCCTTGTGTTTTTTTCCCGAATGATTTTGTTTGGTGACCCTTTCTTTGTGAGATCAGTATATGTACAGATAGATGGGGTACCATTCAGTAGCAAAGAAATAGGATCACTAAAAGTTTAACTTCAGAAAAATAAAATAAGTGAGAAATACAACCAGAAAACGTTTAGAAATGCGAAAACAAAATAAAACACATACGTAAATGTAACACACACAAATTCCATTTATTCGTAAATTATTGACACAGGGATATCGAAAACCGCGTTTAATGTCAACGTTCCGCAAATTTTACGGTCGGTATAATAGTATTGTTTGCGAGTACTCTGTTTCACTAAGTGAAATGTTGAGTTGCCTTTTCGTTGGCGGTTGTTGAGACGTCTGTACCAAATGTGACGAGGATACACACCTCACTTGTTTTGTTGGACTTGACTGTGGACTCACGGCGGGTGTGACCGGTCGACAGGGGATGCTTACTCCTCCATGGCACCTGATCCCACCTCTTGGTTTCCAGAGGTCCGTGTTTGTCCATTTTTACCGGATTTGTATCTGTGTCCTGGACATTCTATTGATTTATACTTTGGTATCTGAGATTTTTATATACTCATGTAAAACATTCAACATATTTTGAAAGTCATTTATGTCTTCCGAAAATAAGACGGTATCGTCAGCATACATAACCACAAACAGGTTTGATATTTGTAGCTGGTAACTTTTACAATTTGACTTTATGAGATCATTTTAAGCTCATTGATAAACACAGGAAAACGAAGGGGAGATAACCCCTAGCCTTGCATCAAGCCAGAGAAAGGTTGAAGACGTCTGAACATTCACCGTGTACTTTAAAACGATATAAGCTGTCACAATGATGATTTTTTGTCCCCTGACATATTGTCGAGAATATGAGAAAATGTCTGTTCAAATACCTTATCGATTGTAAAAGACCTTCTTTTCGAAGCTATTTGTTTTATTAAGATTTAAGTTTTCCTGTACTTCGTAATTCGGTCAGGGGATTTCTGTCCTTTACGCTCTCTGACTATGTTAAAGTCGGTCGATTTTTATGTGTTTTATATTTACTTTTAAAATACAGGGCGTGATTTTTATTTGAGAGTGCATGTATTATGTAAAATATATGCTTTTCAACGCTATTTTAAATATCTGAAGAAAATCGGATGAATATGCAATGCTCAAAGCAATGGCGGACAAAGAATAACTGATATTACGGTTTACGTTTGGTAAGATTGTTGAAAATTTACACATGCATTTGTTATTCTAACCACCAGATGTTCTCTTTGGAATATATATGAGATAAAATATTACATAAAATGGGCATGTAAAATGTTTCACCTGCGACAGCTCATATCGCTTAAACAGATGATGTAACATTTTGATAAATTGATTTTATAACTTTTAACACTCGACCGTTGATTCCATATCTACATAATTTATACCACAACTTGTCATGAGCAATGCTATCAAAGGCTTTGCGGTAATCTATAAAAGCACAGTGAAAACGTTCTCTTGAATCAAGAGTTTTACAAATAAATAAGTAAGTCACAAAAATAGTATCCCTTGTACCCATTTTTATGTTTTACTTTTTAATACCAGTTAGTGATGTCACTCTTTCGAATAAGTGATATCCCTTATTCAATAAGTGATATCACCTATTCGAATGGGTGATATCACCCATTCGAATACCGAAATAGTGATATCACCTACTCGAATAAGTGATATCTCCTATTTGAAACAGTGATATCACCTATACGAAAGAGTGATATAACTTATACGAATAAGTGATATCACTTATAAAAACGAATAAGTGATATCACCTATTCGTACAAGTGATATCACCCTTTTGAATAGGTTAAATATCACTTTTTCAAAAAGGAGATTTCGCTTTATACGTTTTTACAGGCGATATCACCTATTCATATAAGTGATATCACCTATTTGAATAGGAGATATCACTTTACAAAACGAATAAGTGATATCACTTATTTAAATTTGGAAACAGTAAATACCGTATTCTCCCCATTTCTTCCATAAATGTAGATCTGCAGTGAATATCACTAGGCCTATACCGCCAACTCCTGCCATTTTGATATAGGATCCGATTTCCACACAAAATTGTTTTAAACGTGGTTGAACTTAAAACACCAAATGTAAGGAAACAAAAAAAAAAAATAATTTACATAATTTATAATGCCCAAGATGACACAAGTAATATTTTTTAATGTTTTTTTTTATTTTTGTGTAAGGAACATTCATTGGTATTGATTTATAAGTGATATCACCTATTTGAAAAGGTGATATCACTTTAGAAAACAATTAGGTGATATCACTTTGTCGAGTAGGTGATATCACACATTCATTTGAATAGGTGATATCTTTCATTTGAATAGGTGATATCACTCATTCGATTAGGTGATATCACTCATTCGTATAAGTGATATCACTAGAGAATTTATAAAAGTGATATCACCTATTCGAATGAGTGAAATTACCTATTCGAAAGAGTGATATCACTAACTGGTATTACAAAGTAAAACGGCGACCCATAAATTTTAGCCTAAAGCCGAGCTGAGCGTCACTTACGATATTTTCACGCTCGCTTCACAGTAATAACCTGTTGTTTAATTAATATAGACGTAAAAAAAATCGACAAATAAGATTGATAACTCTAAAGTTGTTGACATCTTTTTCGTCCCCATTTTTATGTATATGGATGATACTGCCCTCTGCCCATGTTTCAGGGAACATCTGATCTTTAACAAGGTATGGGGTAATTTACAAACAAAGTAGCAAAAATATCTTTATATTCAATAAGGGACTCATATCAAATCATATCAGGACCAAGAGCCTTATTACGAGATAGCTTTTTTATTGCAGGGATGATCTCATCCCTGGTGATTTCAACATCGAGCTCGGGATAGACATTGCAATCATCATTAGTACTAAAGTTGCCACTTGCATCGCAGTTATTTATACCGCCAGATAATTCGTTGAAATGTAAGAAAAAATCATCAATACTGATGTTGTGGTAGTATGTTTTTAACGCCATGCTTATTTTGAATAAAACTCTCTTGGGTTATACTTTTTGAGACTATCTAGCATGTTTCAAACGCGTTTCACATACAATATATCTCTACACAGCAGCCGCAAGATTTACTCTATTATCTACTGAACGACTAGCAATAAATAACCTCATAGCTTTACGATAATGATAAAATCTTACAATGCGCGTTAAACCACGGTTTGTCTTAGCATTACAGTGACATTGACACACAAGTTGTCGTTTTTCTTAAATACAAAATTGTTTGAAAACTATTTATACGTGACATTAACTTTTTAACTGCATGATCGATACTCTCAGTACTATCAGATAGGTCATCAACTGACACTTCTAAAAATCTACATTATCATTCAAATGTTCAGTTATTTCAATTTTAAGAGAAGGTCAACCAACAACAGTATAACATCTGTACTTAACATTATATACATTACAACAATGGCAAATATTTTATACCGACTGTAATTTCCTTCATTACAGTTATACAGAAAGACCGTGTTGTTGTATCAATAAAACCAGTGGGTTATCACGTGATCTAAGTGTTAACCACTAGCTGGCGTAGGAATACCTGAATATCTAAGAAACCCTTCCATGACCATGTTACGGAATCTCTTTGTCGGACAAGTATTCTCTAAACATATGAAAGAATCAATAAAGCATAAAATAACACACATTCATTGCATATTTTTATGTAATCTTAAATGCCATTAATTACTAAAAAACAAACAAAAATCACTGAAAGAAATCGAAAACACAACACTAGGCCTGCATCTGTAGCACACTGTACATGCCCATATTGCGATAGATTTAGGTCATGTTATGAAAAGAAACACAGGCCACAGAAATGAAAATTTGCTTCGTAGTTACGTTGCTTGTTTGTAAGTTGAAAAGAGAGTCAGGTCTAGTGCAATTTTGTCCTGCATCTCTGATAAACAGCTTGCTTTTCTGTCACCATATATTCCTGTCACTCGCATCGCATGAGAGCGACTCTCAGTTCTCCTCAAATCCTATTGATTTCTAGGCTAATTCCCATGTCCATCTTGTTTTTCACAACCTGTAATGTTAATGCTGAGCATAAGTAGTGTTCATATGTTTCTCAGTAAATTGATGGAATACTCTATATGATCAGCTGGTAAAAACTGAAATTGACATATGGATCTATTCTACTTTATAGGCCTACACAGATTTTCCATCACGAACGCGTCGATAGTTATCTTTTAAACAGAACAATAAAAGTTTGTTATTTCACAACATAATCCGCATTTGTCTTGTTTCAATTAATTAGAAGGATTTGATAGTGGGCTAGCCTATATACTGAAATAGGTCTACTTACGAAATTGTCACCCCTTCACAGTTCACGGCATTTCCCAGCTGTTTCAGCGATTGGTAAAATATAAAATAGAATGGCTACTTCCAGTTGTCATGAACGAATATTAGCAGTCACACTCAAACTTTCTGTGGTATATTCCACAGTAAACAACGATCATCTGTTGTTATCCAAATCGCACATGGTAGGCCTATCAGCCATTTGCATACGGCCCATTCGGGCAATTCTCTTCGGACACATTTAACCGTCCTCTACTGGATGATCAAATATTAATAATCGCAAATTAACTTTGAGAATAAGTATTCAAAATTGTCCATATCACTAGTTTCTTTCAAAATGATATTTAAAAAAAGAAATTAAACCTTAATTTCATTTCATATTTGCGGTCAGACAGCTGTTGATCTATTACGTCATATGAAAACACCCCCGCAAAGTCAGTGTTCTGGAATGAATGTAGTATCCAGTGGAATACAGTTTCAAAGAAAAATGGTAATAAATACAAATATAAGGGTTGTTTTCATTTTTTAACATCAGCGGGGTATAGAAGCATTCCTCATGTAAAAATTCATTGTGCAGCACTTGGTGCTGCAAAGAATTTTTTCCATGAGCAATTGCGTTTATACCCCGGTGATGTTCAAAAAATGAAAAACAATCCTTAAGTATCACGATACTTAAATATCACTATTACACAAACAGTGCAAAAATATTGAAGCATGTTCTGAGAAAGTATTGAATTTACCAATTTCAAACAGAAATATATACAAACTGTCACATGCAATATCATAGTCAATTATACTAAAGCCTACATGACCTAAGACACTGTAAAAGTTACTTTACCTTCTGCATCGCCCTTAGAGTATGCGCATATCTGTACTTTTGCATAACTGCAAGGGTATCAGTCCGTCCGTTTTTACAGTTCGGTCTTTGGATTATCTCATACTCACACTATCAATCTGAACCTGAGTAAAATTAAGTAAGTCAAGTATTCTATCTAAGTTCATTGCTTAAATCACGGGAGATAAAGTCGGGCTGGGTACCACAGCGACAGCGACTAAGGTCGCCAACTACTATCACGTTGCACTAGGAAATATAATTATGTACTTATACCTTTCTCTAATAACTTATATAAATCTACTTTATAATAATTATAGAAATTAGAACCTTCCGGGGATGTATGTGAAGGCATCTACTTCATAATAATTATAGATATTAGAGCCTTCCGCGGGATGTATGTGAGGGCAATAAAAACTGGTTTCAGATTCGAAAATAATTCGCCGTTAATTTTGATCCAGATAATACTATCAGCTTGTATCAAATTCAATAACAATATATACTTCTATTTTGTATATATTCTACTTTGTAGAAACACACGATTCCAACTCCGGGGCCCTTGGTTCTCATCAATGCGGGAAAGTGCACATAACCGTTGATGGTAAGATCATTGCAATCAGTTTCCCAACATTCAGATAGAGAATTTAGATCACAATTGTCAATACACTCAACAAAAACACTGAGATGTATCTTGTCATTTATTTGTCTTTGGCTGTTTCTGCTACAAATGTGTAAGGATGGAATAACCTCTACGAACCCCGAGTCTTCTATCGACTTAGGGGTAGTATTTGAAGTGTCGAGCTCCCTGTCGGATGTCGAACTTGCTTTGAAGGGTTTATATCTTTGCCGAGTTTCCCTTTGTGGGTATGAGCCCCTGCTCACCGCTTCACTGTATGTAGTGAAGTCTAAATTACCCGCTTGTGATTGTGATAGGTCCTAATGCTTGCCATGAATAAATAGCTTGTCTCTTACTAATACCACCTTACGCCCATGCTCTTTCATGACGCCCATGATCTTTCATGACTGGGTATAACGATTTTGACGTTTTGCGGAAATTGTTCGTTGATGTAGTACCTTTTCACCTGCACGATTTATCTTTTAATCGGCGAGCTTGGTTAAAGTATAGGAAATTGCTACAATCGGCATGTGTTTGTTTTATTTGAATCTACCGAAACGGTGCGCGTTTCTGAACTCTATGGTTTCTTCGATTCCGAGCTGCTCATAAATGAAATCTCAAAGTAAACTTTCAGAGTATAAAAATATTAGGTATAGTTATTAAATACATATATTGGCGATCTAAGTTAAACATCTACAGTAGTTCACAAATGTAAGTGGCTAAACATCGTGTACAAGATGTATATCTTTAGACGTTTTGTTTTATAAGAGAAAGAAACATTTATGTATTGTTTTAACCTATGTATATTCATGGTCACGTACATAATACTGTACGTCATATTAAAGGAGCAGACATGTTTATCTGTCAACATGTATTAGAACAAACATTTGCGTGTCTGTTTTTTTAGTATAGATATAGATTGTAAGTGACCAGATATACAGACTCTCCAGAGGGAGACTCCATATAAACAAACTCCCGAGGGAGACTCCAGATACACTCGAGATGTAGATATTTACTCCAGATACACTCGAGATGTAGATATATACTCCAGAGAGACTCACGGGTTGTGCGGTCGCAAGGGGCATGGCCCGGAGCGACATGGAAGGAAACGGTATTGTAAATATGTTATACGTTTATTTAAAAATATTATGCACCATTAAAATTTACAGAAGTTACAATGACGAACCCAACGTCGACTAAACAGAATATTACCACTATGCGATCACAACGAACAACAAGAACAATGTTCATTTGGAATTACGCTACAGGTTTTTTGCCGCGATTTCCGGCCAGGCTGTAGAAGATTAAATTATACTTTATGGTCGAGTTTGCAGGTCAGTTATTAATTAGCTGATTTGCCAAGTCTGCTTCTGAATGGAGTGAATTTTGCTTCAATTTGCTTTTTTTCATGTTTATTTTTTCTGTATTTGATTTGACCTCATCAAACATGTCATTATTGCAGACGTACTTTTCTTTGTTTCAGCTTTTGACTCCTTGAGTACGTTTACTTCCTTAATCACAGTGTCAAAAACATTACTCATTCCATGTAGGCTCTCCTGAAATTCTACACTTGTTTTATTCATCTGAGCAAATTTCATTTTCCACTGATGTAACTCGGTTGAGAGACTTGCAACCGGTTCACTAATTGTATCCAATCTTTGGTATAAATTTTCCAAAGTTTCGATTTTTGTATCGAAATCTGTATTTAGCTCTCTGAATCTTTCATCGGTAGAAATACCCAAACTTATTACTAATAAAAAATAGTATCAAGAATTATTTCTGGTTCACTATCTGTTGCGCTGCCATAAATTACATTTCTTACATAACCCAGTGTGTTTACCGTTTCTGAAGACATGGTCCTTCAATAGGGAACTGGAGTTATGCCGGATAACCGTTATGATCCTGCATTTTGTTCTTCGATTTTTCTTCCGGTTTTCATATTTACCTATTACGTTTTCACGGCTACTAATAATAAATATTTACATACCGCCTGCAATTCCCTTCGTTGCAAGTATATAAAGTTATTGTATATTCAGTATTTGCAGTAGCACAGCCTACAGGCCAGTGTCACGATATATCTAGGTCATGTTATAACCAGAACCACAGACCACAGAAATCAAAGTTCGCTTCGTAGTTACAACAGAGAAAAAGAGAGTGCAACTTTGTCAAGAATCTCTGATAAACAGGTCGATTTGTTTGCCTTCACCGGATATTCCTGTCAGAAACAATTCGTCACTCGCATCGTATGAAATCAGGCCGTGTGAAATACTTACGTAAGTTACATACGAATCAGCCATCATGGTTCCCAGCTGATTGGTAACAAATGTCAAATAAAATGGCTACTTTCTGTTGTCATGAATGAATATTAACTGTCTCCCTTCTCGTAAGTCACGCTCAAACTATCTATGGTATATCCCAAACATTTTAAAATAAAAAAAATTGTTGGTCTACCGGACCAGTGAATAAAGGAATTTCACCGGTCAATGAAATTTTTTTACTGGTTTTTATATATACACAATTGAAATGAAATGGAAAATTACTGGTCGTTTGGACCAGTTATCAGATAGATTTCACTGGACTAATGTAAAATTTACCTATTTTTTCTGGTTAGACTGGTGAATTTCAAAAACTCTGATATCCCATTGATAATATATCTGAATTCAAACGCAAACCCGTTGCAAATACATTATTTAACATAGCAATGGGCGCGGACATTTGCATTTTCAATTCTCTTTTGACACAGTTAATCTTCCGGTACCAAGCAGTCGAATATTTGGAATTAACCTCAAAACAAATTTGACACGTTTTCAAAATTTTCCATATCACTAGTTTCTTTCAAAATTATATGAAAATAAACCTTAATCCTATCTAGTATTTCCGAACAGAAAAGCGAACTACTTCTAGATACAGCTGTCTAGCTGTTACGTCATATTAAAAACTCCCACCGCAAAGCCAATTACATAGAATGAATTTCGTAACCAGCTGATTACAGATTCACAGAAAATGGTAATATAAATATAAGGATTGTGTTTCATTTTTTTTTTTTTGAAAAGCATTGAGTAGAAGTGCCGAAGGCTTTAGGTTTAGGCCTAAGGCAAGCTACTCAAATACTGAATAGGCCGGCACATGTGCGCATATCACCACATGCTCATTGCTAACACAACAAAAACATGATCAGACGCGCGTAAAACTTCGGTCACCACATTTTGTTCAGAAATCCCACCATCTTGGAAATTGAGATAATTGGCATGCGCATAAAGTGGACAAATTCTATAGTCTATTTCTGGATAAACTTTTTAACGTTTGTATAATGTTATTCCTATATACAAAATACTGAATAAACTTTTTTAGAAACGAATTATAACGACCTGCACTGGCCATATTGGTCTGTGCGCATGTCCATTATCTCAATTTCATGATGATGGGGATATATGATCGAAAAAACATAATTTAAGGTGTTGATTTTTAAAATTATGTACATGGATGGATTAAAAAATATCTCAGCAGTAAGTACATGAGTTGAATATAAAAAATCTCAGATACCAAAGTATAAATCAATAGAATGTCCAGGACATAGATACAAAAATGGAAAACACGGACATCTGGAAACCAAGAGGTGGGATCAGGTGCCATGGATGAAAGTAAGCATCCCCTGTCGACCGCCATGACTCCACAGTCAAGTCCAATGATAATACTTGAGGAGTGAATCCTCGTCACAATTGATACAGACGTCTCAACAACCGCTAACGAAAAGGCAACTCAACATTTCACTCAGTGAAATGGAGTAATTGCAAACAAGACTATTATACCGACCGTAGATTTGCGGAACGGTGAAATTAAACGCGGTTTTCGATATCCCTGTGTCAATAATTTGTCAGTGAGTAGTTAACCTCTGTATATGAAATCTTCATATGCTGTACACGCCCTGGCATATCGGATCATTTGTGAAATATAAACTCCATATACGGGTGACTGAGGGATATTACTAATTAAATGTGAAAATTTACGATCGGAAAGCCGAAATCGTCGTGTTTGACGTATAGCTAAGTTGCCAATTTCACGTCTATGTCTATATTAAGTAAAATTTAGAAGTATGAAGCAAATAGCTCCGAGATGAGACATGTCAAATCTGCCTGAAATCGCCTGTTTCAGACGTCTCGTATGAAGGGATGGACTGCTACGAAGAAGGGGACAAAAAATAAAAATAGTAAAATACCTTCCTCGTTGTAGTTGTAACTAATGCTGTATGTAGCCCTCGCATCAAATGGGGTTCTATACGGATTATGGTGGGGGTGCGCACTGCGCATTGATAGTCAAGTACTACCGAGTTATCTTACCTATGTGCAGTTAATATAAATTTGTTCCCCTTAGACTACTAAATTAAATACATGTGCCATAAAATGATTTATAAAATATAAATGTACCTTTGAATTTCCATGTTTAACCGAAGCTCTGCATAATAGCAAAAAAAGATTTATTTTTTCAGCTATTGTTTGTTGATTAAGATAACTCGTCTGTATTCTCTTATCACGTTCATACGTTAATTAATTTCCCTTAGCATTGTTGATAGATTTTTGTATATACCGGTGTTTTTCATCCGATACCTTCATATCTGGTTTGAACACGCAGTGTTAGGTTGCGACAAGGGATTACTATTGCAAGTTACATGATGCGTTTAGTTTTAGAGGTTCCGATTGAAGTTTAAAAGCAATAACGAAATATGATAGCAGATAGATTAATTCGATGTTTTTTTTTCGTGACTCGTATTAACTTGGAAAAAAACTAGGGGTGAGGAAAAATAGGTTTAACTCATTTACAGTGGAACATTGCTTAAATGACTGACACAAAGTGGTCTGATTAGTGAGGTGATCTCTTGAGTGGGGTTCTGTATTTATTAGATATCACGAGACTGAATGGTGTTGTATGTGACGTGGTCTTCTAAGTGAGGTGGTCTTTAGGCGAGGTTCAACTGTATATGACTTTTGCATACCATAAATATAACTCTAATTAATTGCAGAAAAACTAGGATTACTCGCGAAAAACTAGGATTAGCATCATAAAAATCTCAGATACGAAAATATATATCTTCCGGGTGTCCAGGACACCTATACAGATCTGGTGAAAATCAGACAAACACGGATCTCTGGAAATTCACAGAAGGGAACAGCAATCATGGAGGAGTAAACATCCCCTGTTGACCGGCCGCGCCTGCGGTGAGTCCACATTCAAAATACGTGAAGATTCTGTCTATCCTGTCCAATTTAAGTAAGTAGTAATATCCCTTTACCGTCTGAATACAGTTTTTGTATCTCCCAAATGATCCATAGTACCAGGACGAGTTCCGTTTACCATCATTTCATATACATATACTGAGGCACACTACATACTTATAAGTTGTTTTCACAAGGATATTAGTATTCGCCTAAACAGCAAACATTTATCAAATTTTACGGTCGGTATAATGAGCTTGTTCTCACTTACCGTGTTTTTTCTAACTGGAATGTTGAGTTACTTTTTACTTGTGATACATCTACAACGATTGTAACGAGGAAATATTGTTTTTATTTGAAAATTACTTTTTGGACTAGTGTGGCCGATCGATCGACAGGGGACTCTTACCCCTCCATCACAACAAATCTAACTTCGTTTTTTCCAGAGTAACGTAATTTTTCAATACTCGCCATATTTGTTTTTTTGTCCTTAAGATCTCCTTACCATGCACCCATTTTTGTTTTCTCCTTTCCATGCAGTTTTCCCTTTAGGATGTATTATAGAGTGTATACGTGTCTGACATCAGAGGAACTCAAAATGAAAACTAATCACTCGAGAGTCTCTCATTCATTTATATTTGGTATTCAAAGAAATGACATTCAATACATACCTATTCATTATATTGATCAAGTAAAGAAGGAGCTTTGATCTAAAACATTAAGGCAGTAGAGATAGGAGATCAAAATATATCTATGTACTTTCCATCAAAATGAATGTAGTTCATTACGATCAGAAAAACATCAGTGAACCGACGGGAAAATGTTACGGAGGAAATGCACATACAAAACACACAAACACTATACATATATAATACGAGTTACGTCGCGTTTTTAGTGTGGCTATCAAAGTTGTTGGTGTTAATGGGATCGCAGACGACCAATAAATTCTAAGGATCATAATCATTATGTAACATTTTAAACTTAAAGGATTGACACTGAAGGATATTTGATTTCGTTATTCGTACGTAAAAACTTGAGTAGTGCAGAATGCTAACGTATAGCATACTTGTATTTGGTAATTATTCATCGTCCCTTCAGGTTATAATGTATGATATAATTATCCCTTCACTGAAAAGTGGTACATAGGGAGAGAGTACACAGTATGTGTCGGCACGTTAAAGAACCCTCACTGCTCAATGGCCGTAAGTGCTGAGCATAGATCAAAATTTGAAGCCCTTCACCGGCATTTGGTGACGTCTCTATATGAGTGAAAGATTCTTGAGTGGGACGTTAAACAACAATAAACAAGCAAACAACTTTGGTAGAGCTATATCTTAACCGAATTTTGAGCGAGTTTTAATTGATTTTAAGATACTTCAGTCACTTCTCGCAATCGTATTCCATAGACATTTTAAGATAAAACAAATATAAAAAAATTATATTTATCTTTGTGCAAATGTATTTCAATTACGTCATACATTTGACAGCTCAATATGAAAAATTGATTTTTAGCAATTGACAGGCTTTACGTACATGTCCCATCCTTTTCTATAAAATGAGTTTTACAGTAATTAATCGTCTTCCCTGTGCGTAGGACGTTTTTAATGAAGCATTCGGGATTCTTTCCTTCTGTCGTTTCCACTACAATTAAGCAAGGTAAAACTAGAAAGATAAATCTTCATTCAACTTTTCAGTTTAAATAATGGTTAATTCATTTGACACAAAATGAACTACGTTTAAATTTGAATTACATGGAAACACAACGAAAGCAATAAATGCAACCTAAAGCGTAAATGCATTAGACAATTGAAGTACTAAAAATAATAAATACTATCATTGTTGATCATATATGTCGTAGATGAAGATAATTATGAAAAATAAAAACATTGGAAATCTAGGAAGTAACTCAACATTCCAGTCAGTGAAAGATAGGAACTACAAACAAGGTGAGCCGACCTGGCTAGGTCGGTAGCGCGCTTGACTCTTGATCGTGAGGCCGTGAGTTCGAGTCCAGCGGGCGTCAGGTTGGTTTCCTGTCCTTCGGATCAGACAGTAAAAACCGAGGTCCTGTGTCACAGTAGGTGTTGGCACGTTAAAGAACCCTCACCAATCAAGGCTGTAAGTGCCGATCATAGGCCAAAGTTTGAAGCCCTTCACCGGCAATCTGTGATGTCTCCATATTAGAAAAAGAATCTTGAGTGGAACGTTAAACAACAACAAACAAACTAACAGCAAGCAAGGTAATTATTCCAACCGTAACAACTGCGAAATGTTGACTCTAAAAGTAATTCAACATGTGAACACAAAGTATATTGACACTGAATAAGAAATGCTGGATATGTACTGTCTTATCCGATCATTTGGGAAATGTTTACACCAGGTGTATGTGGCAAATACAAAAATGCCAGATACTAAAGTATAAATATTTAAGATATCCAGGATATAGGTACAAATGTGGTAAAAATGGAGGAGTAAACATCCCCTGTTGACCGGTCACAAACTAATCCAAATGAGTGAGTGGTTATCTTAGATAGATGATGATGATGATGATGATGATTTACTTCTTTTTAGAAGTCCACGTCTATTTCAGGGTCATTAAGATTTGTTCATATCTTTTTCTGTTTTGATGTTGTCACACGAATTAAATGAACATGTTTAAACTACTATTACTGCACTAGGGGCCACGCTAGTTGTTGTTGTCAAATGTTCATTGAAAATAATACTTTTTTATCAGTTTGAAGATAAGTATCATTGACGTTTATTGCAATCTATATTGTATATATTGTAGATTTGTTTCCTCTTCTCAATACCATTATATTTTCTGGTAAAAGAAAATAAACAACATTGAAACTTGAATCTACTTATTCGTTAGTTACATGGTAGCCACATTTGCCCAGATACCACATGAATTATCTTGTGATTTTAAATGAAAGGCGAAACCTGTTATTGACAGCAGCTGGTATGTGGCATTCTATTTCTGATTGTGACATAAGTGAAAATCATGAATAACATTCAGAACTTAGGTTGGCTCTCTCTCTCTCTCTCTCTCTCTCTCTCTCTCTCTCTCTCTCTCTCTCTCTCTCTCTCTCTCTCTCTCTGTACTATTATTATTAGTTCTATAGTGTTTTACTTGGGTGGTACGGAAATATATTTGGTCCATGAACAAGTTGTAATGGGCGAGGCCTGCCTTTATGTTGCTTCTGAAAGTATTGTTTGAATACAGCGGCGTTCTAACCTTCCTTATTTCTTGTCCGCCATGTTTGTTTACATCTCTCGTCTGCGAAGAGTGACGTCACCCGTGAGGGGTAATATCAAAATAGTATCAGGTGGATAGGTAACCTGATGCAATAATATGTTGTATCCTTCTAAACCATTCAAATTCAAGAGTAGTTTGCCAGCGGTGGGATATATATAAATATACGTGTGAGTTCCCCATTATCGCATGAGTTTTTACACTTGCAATCATTGGCAAAGAAATTAACCATTGTCAATTTTATCATTGGCAGCAAATTGTCAGTCTACAGTGTGGGGCCCTTATCATTGGCAGGAACAAACCAGTGAGAATCACACAATTTTCCATGAATGGTAAAGTCTCCGCGGGGGACTGGGAACTGGTTCCTTCCCATCATTCAACAGTAGTGTCGTTGCAGATGGCAACTAACGTGATCCCAATAAATTGGCGGAAATTCAAATCCCTTGCTATCTATGATACAGTAAAAATTATTTTCGAAACACGGTCTCGATGTCCGTTGATGTTGGGAAGAATTGGATCTATTTATGATACTTTTCTATAGAATTGCGATGCACTTCGCGTTTTTATACCTTGTAGCTATAATACAACAAATCAACTTTCTCTTTTATCAATTCTCCTTAAAATGAAAATTATTATACTATTTGCAATAATTGGCACCCATCTGATACCAATGTTAGTTTTATCCCAACGATTACTAACCTATCGTTCGTTGTTTTTATAGCTATCGGTACTAATGGTAGCATCTGTTTTCTTCTTTTTGACATTAGTAAACTCCAAACACCGTGTTTGTAGGAGTATGTGTCTGTATACTTGTTATTCTACTATCATATGTAAAATATTAATTAAGCATACTGTCTAATATCTATTAGAAACATTAAATAGCGTTCTAATTACATGCATGATCAACTTGATCTGGGTTTGGCCTTAACGAAAGATAGTCATTGCCCCTGAACACTGACATTTAATTATTTCACATCTGTGTATGTCAAACATAATACCTACATGTCAGCGAACAATAATTATTATATAAACGTTTATAGGTACACGTATGAGCATTCAAATACCGACAACCAGTAATAGCATCAGTCAATCATCCTCTTTATAACATTAGTAAAACGTAGTATTTCTTCGTCTTCTGTTGGCATTTTTCAAAGCCACCATCTTTCTGTTCACTCTATCTACCTTACCTTTTCTTCTCGTCTTTCTTTTTTTTCCCTTGTGTTTTCCATCGTTTCTCATCACTTCTGTTTTTATATCCCTTGCCTCTTTCTTTCCTCCCAAACCAATCTGCTCTCTAACCTCTTCTTTCTTCTATTTCGTTTTATTGTGATACCGTTCCATGTTGATTTTATTCTCTTACTAGATGTAACAGTTTACTCGCATAACTCAATTGGCCTAGAAGTTTCATTTACACTTCATTTTATTTCAGACGATGCGACAAAAATGAAGTTGCTCAATCATTTTCCTCCTAGAGCATGAACTATACGTTCCAGTCTATTTCTGAAATATATTCTCAAAATACATGTACTTGTTATTCAAATGATCAAAGTATTATGAAAAGACTTCTAATGTTGATTATTTATCGATTGACTCGTTTGAAAAGATTAAGGTTTATTATTTGGCCTTGTTTGATACCTCTTTTTCTTTCGGAAATATATAATATATCAAATTGGATCTCAACTGTGAAGTCTTACTGACAGAAGCGATCGTCTTGAGCATTTGTTTTGGCCTCTTTTGTAAAACTGTAACTTTTGTAAAACTGTAGAAAACGGGGTACCGTGGAATGGACGAGAACACAACATATTTTTCCATACTCTCAATTATAGCAGTATCTTCAAATCCTAATTTACAACCCAACGGAATAGATATATATGTACTGACTATATAAACAGAGTGACTAATCCATCTCACGAAAGGTTAAACTTTAATTGGATCTGATTTTTATGAGATGGTCCTTCTAAACCATCGATTGACTGACGCTAGAAAACACTGAATGTCTTTCTTCTATCAAAGCTGCCGGAGACGTATCAAACGTCATACGTAATTTAAGTCTCCAAATATATCCTACAAAAGCAAGCACTGTCTTAACTAATTTTGCTTTAGATATGACATGATCGAATTGCAGATGATCTAAGGATACGTGTTCATGTTGACGATTCTTTTCTTTTAGTTAAGAATACGTTGAAGAATTTTAAGTTTAATATCTGATTTGATAAAAGATATAGACGGGGACTAAGACATCAATGTAGTTGTCATTCGTTTCTATCGGTGGAGGTATTGTCAGGAAAGTCATTTAAATAATCATCACTTAGTAAGTCGTATAAGACAACCTCTGTTTTGACATTATGCTACTTCATCAGCAGATCAAAGGTTTCAAATATTGTCCTAAAGTTCCGCACTAGTCTAAGATTAGGTTTATGACAATAAAAAGGAAAACACAAGCTAAATTAGACTGTATCAAACTTCTCTCTGAATGTTCAATACTAAGATGACACTATACACCAATCTATACAGGTTATATATCTGACACGGTTCATTGACAAATATGCATTCAGATCTTGGATATCGGCAAATTTTACCAACACTTCTCCTTTCTAAGACGGATGTTGTATATTGACTCTCATTTTATTGCGACCACCGAACTATAATTTGTTCTTAATAGAAATCAAAACCTGATCTAAAACGTCCGACCAAGTGATTGGCATCTTCAGATAAACATTTAAACTTGACTTAGCACACATTCGATGGAGTTCTAAATTTTGCGTGATTTACGCACTTAGACCGCCTACCTTGCAGTAATCTCTATAATCATATAGGTGTCTGATTATATGAAATCCATCACCTCGTTGTTCTCACTTGCTCTTGTCTCTCATTTAATGGATCAAATATGGGTATGTTGGCAGTTTTTCTCAGAGTGTGCATTCTTCCATAGTCAGATTTCAAATAAAGTACAATAACAATAACTACGTGTATACCTTAAATATTCTATTATATTCCGATTTTTATTTCAGGGTCACTTATCATGTTGCAACTAGGCTATGTATTATTTTACGTAGAGCTAACATTGCCTAGAAATAGAAATGAACAGTTGTCCAGTCATCTGATAGAGATAGATCTAAAGATTCGATGTTCAGTATGTCATGTGTACGTTTATAGTCTCTATAAAAACATATAGCGCTGTCAGGGTATCGGTTTTAGTTCATTATGGTCAACCATACCGAATCAACATTGATATGTCCCCGAAAATGAATTTCGAATAAGGGTACACAGAACTATTTTACGCAAATATTTATTGAACCGATGCGACGCAGGTAAATGATTTTTTGTAGGATTACACCACATCAGAGAGAGAGAGAGAGAGAGAGAGAGAGAGAGAGAGAGAGAGAGAGAGAGAGAGAGAGAGAGAGAGAGAGAGAGAGAGAGAGAGAGAGAGAGAGAGAGAGAGAGAGAGAGAGAGAGAGAGAGAGAGAGAGAGAGAGAGAGAGAGAGAGAGAGAGAGATTGATTTGAACCTTTTAAAGCCATGCTCACACTTCTCGGTTTCGGAAAATGCCCAGGTCAATTATACAAGGGATACAGTTGGCGTCCATTTGAATGCCTATGGTTTATTAAATATACGTGGTTTACATATAGCACAACTATATGATTATTATCGAATAGGTATTTCAACATTTCACTCAGAGTAACATTGTAATGACAACAAGATCATTATACCGACCGTACAATTTGGAAAATGTTGACATTCAACGCGATTCATGGTACCCTTGTGGCAACAATCAGTAAGTAGTTTGCTCTGTTCAGGGCATATCTAATTATGTGTGAGATGTAAACACCATCTGCAGTCGGAAAAGGGAAATCACTACTTAAATGTGGAAAGTTGAAAAAAGGGAAAGCCAACATCATCACGTTTATTGTATAGCTACGTTGTGTATTATCCGTCTGTGTCCATAATAACTGTAATACTGTAAATAGGAACAAAAATATTGTGTTTTGAAGTATTATAAATTAATTCCTAGTAATCGCCTATGGTTTACAACGCCCTTAGAATAAGCTGTACAGCAATGTTGATGTTTCTTCTCATCCAACGACATTACTTTGGCAAAACATTTGGTGGGGCATATGCTGGATCCTGCAATAAATCTCAGTTTGTAAGAGGTTTAGGGATCAAACAAAGGTATGCATTGGAAATCAGTATGTGACATAGATATATCAAAAATGTTATCTTAAAGGGTAGCTTATTTTCATTGAGCTATCTTCAGTATTCTAAGATCCAATCAAAAGTCTTAAAGTTCTGAACCAAACAGACACTTTCATCTTCTGACATTATCATTGATGGAATCCGTATCTGCTTTGCTCACACCAGTTGAAGGAACCACCGTCCTGAAATATTGTTAAAGATTTCTTTTATTGAATGACAGTGAATTCCCGGTTGCATGCCTGTTTGCAGCACAAGATCATGAAGCAATAGTTTCTTCGGGAGATTTTGCTATCCAAACACTGCAAGACCGGTCTGTAGTGGGAAATCCAAGCTAGGCCTGGATTTCATTTTAAGAATAAATGTTGGAATATAAAATATTTCAGATACCAAAGTATAAATCACTAGGATGTCCGGACACAGATACAAATCCGACAAAAAAGGACAAACACGGATCTCTGGAAACCACGAGGTGGGATCAGGTGCCATGGAGGAGTAAGCATCCGCCGTGAGTCCACAGTCAAGCGAAATGAAATACGTGAGGAACAAATCCTCGTCAGAATTGGTACAATCGTCTCAAAAGCCGCCAACGAACAGGCAACTCAATATTTCACCCAGAGAAACAGAGTAATCGCAATCAAAACTATTATACTATTATACCGACCGTAAAATTTGCAAAACGTTGGCATCAAACAGGTTTATTCCAGCGCTTCGAAAGCGAACAGAAAATATGCAAAGGCGACAGGTACCTCTGTCCTTAAACACGTATGATCCAATCATCCCATGCGATGACATGGGACACCAAACCGTTAATTTCTCACCATGGAATTGTCTGTCTGTATAAAATGAGGCTGTTCATTTGCCTAGAATCTCATGTTTTGTTTGCAACCATGACCTGATAGCAGAAAATGTGACTTGTCTGTAAACCAAATATCACGAAATGCATCCGCGTAATTGTAGGCACGTCAACTGCCCAGCGCCATGCACACGCGAATCTACATTAAAAATTTTAAGGATGACATTGACTTGATTAATTTCTGGGAAATGTGACATCCCTGACGTTTTTCATTAACATCGTTGTCTCTGCAAGTACTCAAAACGCAAAGTGTGATATATCTTGAATTTGATACAGATAAAAACTAGCGCAGTAATTACGGGTATTATGACATTGATATTAATAGTGTGTAAAAATGTTTGTTTCATAGGGATGGGGATTTACAAAATGAATATCAGTTGTATTGCATTACAAAATATAAGCTTCTGTATGTATATAAATTGAAAGTTTCTGTCAAGATCACAAAGTGGTTGTCGAGATCAAAAAGTGGTTGCCGAAATCACAAAGATTGGTTTTCGAGTTCACTATATGTTTATCGAAATCACAGTGTTTTATATCACAAAAAGTGGTTATCGAAATCCAAAAGAATGGCTGTCGAGATCACAGTGAATATCGATATCACAAAGATTGGTTGTCGAGATCACAAAGAGATCGTCGATATCAGAGTGGTTGTCGAGATCACAAAAAGGTTGTCGATGTCACAAAGTGGTTATCGATATCACAGTGGTTATCGAGATCACGAAGAGTGGTTATCGAGATCATAAATAGTGGTTATCGAGATCATAAATAGTGGTTATCGAGATCATAAATAGTGGTTATCGAGATCATAAATTGTGGTTATCGAGATCATAAATAGTGGTTATCGAGATCATAAATAGTGGTTATCGAGATCATAAATAGTGGTTATCGAGATATTACAAAGAGTGCTTCTCGAGATCACAGAGTGGTTAATTTAAATAAATGGCAACGAAATCGAATCTAATGCTTTCGAAGTCAACTACTAATAATACAGTTGGGGATACATGTATTTATCTTTGGTAATTTGTCTCAGATGAAAATCTAGACATAAATCCCCCCTGATGTATTAATTTATGCAACACTGATTTTAATCTTTCAGCTAAAAGTCTCGATAACATTTTATTAGAAACGTTCAATGGCGAGATTAGCAGACTGTGTTTTTGTTTTATTTTAATTTCATTTTTGACCAACTCGATTTGTAAAAAACACTAGACACAGATGCTTTAATGATACTTATCATATCATTTCTATTTGTAAAAACACTAGACACAAATGCTGTAATGATACTTGTCATATCATTTCTATTTGTAAGAACTCTAGACACAAATGTTGTAATGATACTTGACATATTATTTCTACTTGTAAAAACACTAGACACAAATGCTGTAATGATACATATCATTTCTATTGTTAAAAACACTAGACACAAATGCTGTAATGATATTTGTCATATCATTTCTATTTGTAAAAACACTAGACACAAATGCTGTTATGATATATATCATTTGTATTGTTAAAAACAGTTAGACAATCTAAAGGTTTTTGTCTTAACATATCTGTTGGTAAATATACTAGACACTAAAATGCTGTAAAGATATTTGTCATATTATTTCTATTGGTAAAACATTAAACATTAAAATGATAAAAAAATAAAAAATATATCAGTTCTTGTGCTTAAGAATGATATTTATCAAAACAAGTTCGAGTAAAGCGTATTAACCTAACCTGACGCTGCTGCATATTTCTGATAATTTCCAAACAATCGCACTTTTGTCAAGTGCAAAAAAAATTTTTAAAACATTGAAATATTGAAATATTATTTATTGTGCTAACATGTAAGATAACCAAGCATAGTGACGTAAAGTATTTATCATGAAAATAAATGAATAAAGTGGCTTCGTGTACTTTAAAAACAAAACAGTAAACATATTAACACGGCTAAGACCGCGACTGTAAATTTCCGATAAGTTTTTAAATGATGGATTAGTAATGAATGAATATGGAACCACAATATTAATCGGTTTTGTTTGTGTAAATGATACTTTAAATGTGTTTGCAGGTATCAAATTAAAAGTGGGATCATAATTCTTTATTTCTATTAAATGTTATGTACTGCATTCGACCTCTGAGAGAATTTTATCTGAATTTTGATTTTATATAAATACGGTATATTATTGATTAACTACGGTTTCATACCACATGCCCGAATTACCGTATTTCCCGAGCAGGAAACAGTATCATCCGTGTATAAAACGTAGATAACGATTTTATCACACTTCTGAACAGTCAACGGAAAATTTCAGGAGCCTGCCTCATGCTTAGTTCCAGTACGTATCACAGTCACAGACAAACCCCATTTTGTGCCAGGGGCTCGTTTTACAAAGAGTTTTAAGTCCTTAATCTTAAGTCTTAGCCTAATTGTCATGGGACTACCAATCAGCGATGCGTTGCCGTAGTAGTTAGGACTAAAGGTTTGGGTTTAGGACTTTGGATCTTTCATGAAACAGGTCCCTACAGTTCTTTGAGTCGTTACGTGTGTATAATAATAGCGTTGCACATGACAATCGCATTATACATCATGTCGTTAAGCCAAGAATATGATGTTTTTCGAGAGAAAATATCACTTTCTTGGGTTGATAACTCCATGTATTAACCGAAAATGAGGTCGTTACTTATTTCATGACATGACATTCGAGTAGTTTGACACCAATGTGTAAATATCGCAAATATCAGTGAGCCTAAGATGTGGGAGTCCAGTCACTCATTGTAATTTTATTCAGGATGAACAAATAAAACACAACAGCTTTAAATGTGTTGCACGTCTAGTAGGTGTGAAATGCTTCTCTTCCAATAGTGTTTGGACACCATCATCGTCAATAGTGGCGAAACGAAAACGTTTGTTTACACTCTCGTCGTCTGTCATCTTGAATGCACTTTCTTGATGCTAAATATAGCTAGACAGTTTTGATGATTGGCCGAGTTCGGGAATTCCTGTAACTGAACTAGATAGGTTAGATGACCAATATGTACTGGTCCCATCAGACAAAAGTCGCAGATAATATAGTTTTTATTTGTAAGGCACATTACTATAATTCTTTATTAGAAGAACTAGGGTGTAATACGAATTCTGGTAATCCTACATACATACATAGCCCACTTTCAAAAGATCCTTCAAAATCACTTGCCCGTATAACGTTCTTTTGATGTACCTAAAACCGATACTGATTTTGAGCTACCATATTTATATACCTAAACTTCACAAAACCCCATATAAGCAGAGGTACATAGCAGGATCCAGCAAATGTTCTACGAAAACCTTTATCTTTATCCTTACCAAGATATGGACAACCGTTAAGGAGAAACTTCAGCAGTACTGTACAGTTACTTATTCCAGCAGCGTTGTAAATCGGATGTGGATACTTAAAGATTCTAAACAACTTGTAGAAAATTTAAAGGCACACAATTTTTCTCAAAATCACAGTATCAAAACATACGACTTCTCTACTCTTTACACATTAACTCCACATAACAAATTTAAAGGAGACGTTTTAGTATCATAGACAACTGTTTTAACACCTAGTGATTGGTTATCATGATACTTATTTTGTCAAACACATCTCTGATTCTACACATGAATACACTGAAGTTGATATGAAAAAAGATGCTGGAATTTCTAGTAAACAATATTTTACGTGGTCTTTCAACAAACTGGTGGCAATCCTATGGGAACAATCACCAGATGACCTGTTCCTTTATTCATATGAAGCAAACTTCATTCAGAAACTGCTGAATCAAAAGAAGAAAAAGTTAGCGGTGTCATTTAATTTGACATTTAGATATATCGACGACATTTTGTCAATAATGATGACAATGTTCATGTCAATGCGATAAATCCCGGCAAATTAGAAATTAGAGATAAAAAAGATTCAAGCACACACGCTTCATACTTGGACATTTTACTTACTGTAGACACAGATGGGAAATTAACAACTAAGGTATACGACAAACGCGACGATTGCGGCTTTCCCACCATTAATTTCCCACATTTAAGTATTAATATGGCACAATCACCCGTATATGGAGTTTATATTTCACAAATGATCCGATATGTCAGGGCGTGTTCCACATATGAACATATCATATGCAGAGGTAAACTACTCACTGACAAATTATTGACACAAGGATATCGAAAACCTCGTTTGATGTCAACGTTCCGCAAATTTTACGGTCGGCATAATAGTGTTGTTCGCTACTTTTTCACTAAGTTATGTTGAGTTACCTGTTCCATGGTGACTGTTGAGACGTCTGTACCAATTATGACGAGGATTCGTTCGTCACGTATTTCATTTTGATTTGGCTCTGGACTCACGGTGGTCTGACCGGTCGACAGGGGATGCTTACTCCTCCATGGCACTTGATCCCACCTCTTGATTTCAAGAGGTCCGTGTTTGTCCATTTTTTTTACCAGATTTGTACCTATATCCTGGATATCCTAGTGATTTATACCTTGGTATCTGAGACTTTTTATTTTGTGCTATTTTTGGGTACGATTTCGCTGTGCTGGATTGTATATAAACCTTCGAAGAAATTTATTAATAAAAATGGAGTAAGAACAGAAAGTGTGAATTGAGTCAATCAGAAACTAGATGATAAGAGAGCCATGTACTATGTATGTATGTATGTATGTATGTATGTATGTATGTATGGAATGATGTATGTATGTATGTATGTATGTATGTATGTATGTACCCTGGAAGAGACCATCGACCTTCTGCAAGTAAACTGGCAAACTTTCTCAAAAATCAGTTTAGGTTCCAGCAGGACTCTAAACCGCGATAACTAGACCTGAGGGATTTCATGGATCTATTTAAAACTGGTATTATGTTTATGATATTTAATGTGTGATGCAGTTTAACCATTCGATCACGAAGGCCCAAATAAAACGCATGTACATTGTATCTGTTGCAGTAATTGTCAAAAGAAAACTACACGGAAAATGGACTGATTTACACTAATCGTGGTTTCGATAACCAATGTATGGGTTTTCCTCATAGTTTTCAAAAATGTCGTCCTATCGCACTTCCATACTGCCATATTTTGGCAACTTTGATATAAAAAGCATCGGTTTCTAAGTCTAAGATAGCACCATTTAAATTCTAAACTTCTCACAGCAAAGATAATTATTTTACAGTGGACTCTCTTAGATGGATTCCATTGGCAATATATTTAGATTTATTATTTGTCCTGGTATGCTACCAACTTTTTGGATAACATTTGAGCGCAACTGAAGAATTCTTATTGACAGAAACAATCGTCTTAAGCATTAATTTTGGCCTCTTTTGTAAAACTAACTTCAGTGTTGTTAATAATATATGACAAGAGAACAACATCTCGACAAATCTGAAAATGAAATCAAAGTCACGGTATATTTGATATTTTATCTTAGCTCTATTTGAGATAAACACCACAAAGTTGTAACCGTAATACTATCAAAACCATTAGTCACAGCAGATCCTTAATACCGGTTTTATACAGACTTAAAGGCCATAAGTCAAAGCTGGTGCTATAAATGTACAAAAAACTGTGTTTTTGTTTTATTTATTTAGTTGCAATTTAATACTTGTAACAAGATACAGATCTATTTTCTTTTTTATCAAATAGAGATCTGTACTTTTACTTCTACTGAACTTATATCTTATATAGCGTGGTCTGAAATCT
>BROG01000550.1:0-82500 GCA_030159075.1 Atrina japonica
CTGAGAACCACTGGCTTACTGCAGTAAACTTGCAAATCAGCTCAGGTTCAACAGCACTGGAACCTGTGCTGAATAGAGCAGAGAGACTTTGTGCTTTAAAGCATGATGCTCCAACCACATTGCCACAGAGTTCTCTTGTTAGAAGTAAGTCAATTCCAGACTAAGCAAGACTAATTAGCCAACATGTACTCAGTAATTAGGTTACTTAAAGAAACTGTATCTTATGGTTGAAGCAACCTTTAAGCCATCAGTTTGTGTCAGTGAAGATCAATAGATCACTTTATCTTCTCATTCTTGTAAAATTCCATAACAGTTTGTCAATTAGGTCAAGTTTTAGAACTGTTATAAATTATAGTAGTATTAGTTATAGAGTTTTTCTTTCTTCCTTTATTCATGTGTACACAAAAGAAATTCTGTATTTTAGTTAAAATATTCCATCAGATACTTTTATTTAGCATTTAAATAAAACAGTTTTAATTCTGTTCTTGGTTTACTTTAGACTTTAAGTGTCACTTATAGTAAAGGGCTTTCAATTTTGTTATCTGTTCTGGACATCTGGTGCACTTTCACCAGGTGTTTTGCTCTTTGCTATATATAACCTTACTGTTTGAGATATTTTGAATATTGTGACTTCTTTCCCACCAGAGTTTCTTATGACCTCGCATCAGCCTACTCTGATAAGGGTTGACCCCATATTTTCCTGAGATTTCATAGAAAATATTTTTCTACTCCATGCATAACTGTATATGGTCTTCTGTGGTCAAGTGGTTACAGCATAATGCTTTAACCCTTGATGTCACCATCCTGAAGGCAACAAGGCCCCAAGAATTTCGGGAATCGTATGACAGGAAGTTGATAAATGCTCCGAGTATCAATATTTTTCTGGTTTCTGCAGCATAGATTAATCCCATTTACAGTATTTTTCACTGCCATCATGGCTTAAATAATTCCTTGGTAAATGCAAATGTGGATGCAGGTGCAAGATTCTGACAAAATTAAATTAAATTCCTGCTTGTTCATTGTTACAATGATAAAAAAATATTTAGAATGTTGTAAAGAATTATCTAAGGATTTTTGTGACAAATTTTCAAGGTCATAAGGTTGAGGTCACAGGCACCTACATGTACATAAATGAAAATACAAATTTTTCATCAACTTTTGGACATTTTCTACTTCTTTTCATTAGAACCAATGACCCATTTTTTGGTTGGACTACCAATATTGGAAGCTGTATTACTTTTGCAAATGAAAACTAGAAAAATGGTTAGTACTCAGAGGGTTTCCCACAGGACCAAAACTTAATACACATTTTTATCTGCATATTCTTACTGTAATCATACATTTCACGTTGGTAACGATTGTGGCATTATTTGTTAAAACAAAGATTAAATTAGTTAAGTAATTATTGATATATGGTTTTTATTAGAATACTTGAATAATGTCTTTAGGTATTTGAATGACTACACATCTGGCTAGGCAAACATATGTAATACATGTAGTTATGAATAGTTTTAGGTAATCCTGTTTAAGACCTCTCTGAGGAAGTAGCTTCACAGGTAAAAAATTAATCAGGAAGAAATAGTAAATAGCTAGCTGAGTAATTTACATAGCCAAATTGGGAAGTCTATAAACTCACTAGTATATATATAGGTTAGGAAACAGACAGAATATACATCAACTTGGGGATAGACTAAGGGAGTATATGGTGTGGCATGTCGTCGCCATGGGGCTTTGGCCCTGATGTGATATGGAGCCATAAAGTTGAAAGGATGTGGCCCACTCGAGTGATGTATATAATAATGTATATATTGTACATATGATTTGGACAGTGTTAAACGTTGTACAGTAATCAAGATGTTGCTTGCGATTTTTCAACTGGACTCAACATTACTAAAGCTGCCTTAATAACACTACACAATTAAGGCCCAATGGACCACTTGTTATTGTCAAGTGACTCTTAGTTCTATTGAACAGTGATTTTGGCCTACATTGAATAAAATGAATGATAACTCCTGAAGGGAAGGCATATAGTTATGTGAACAAAATTTGCATCTGTTTAGTAGGGTATCCTATATATTTCTTCTAATTCATTTAGTTAGCTAATTCCACCTGAATTAAGTTCTCATTGTTTACATTTATACATGTACTTGTACATAATGTAAGCAAGTTGATTAGTTTGGATATAACTAGACTGTATTAAATCCTGTTTGTCTGGAGCTTGGTAAAGTGAAAGATGAGAAACTAGATTGACTGAAGCATTAACTTAAGTTGTTGGTTAACATATTAAATTTATTGATCTGTGAAAAGTTGGATATATATTCCGTTGATAAATTTGTACAATGTATCAATGAATCTGTAGTATACATCGTATATATCAGATATCATTTGTACACATGAAACATAATTGTAAATGCTTGAGTGTGTAATAAAAATCAAAACAAAATATGTACATGTAATAATCAGGAAGATCAACCCAGATTAATATGTGCCACCAGAGTTTTATAACAGAAGTTTCTTGTTTTTAATGTTTATATGTTAAGCCGGCTGCCTCCAACTTTAAGTTTGAAATATGCTGGCTAGAGACCAAATCTCACCAAGTACCATTTGTTGCCAGGTGTATGTTTTGTTTTCTGACTCAATGTTTCTTTCTAATTTTTTACATCTAGGCAGTTTGAATAAAGATATTTTTCTGTAAATGACCTTGCCTGCTGAAATGTTGCAAAATTGTCTTCAAATCATAACCCTGTAAGTAGGGCATACGTTTTAGTCATAGTTTTATTTCCTTGGAAATTCAACATTTCAAATACATGTACTGTCAGTGCTTCCTATATCTGATCTCACTTGAACTTAGATATGGAGTATGAATACATTATTACCAGACGTATATACATCTTGAAGACATGAACCTGTTCATCATAAACCTGATAAAGTCAGTTTAGTTTTAAATTGCAAGTTTCCTAAATAATTTTAAAATCCTTATTTGGTTGAGTTATATGAATCTCTGAAACTGTCTATACAAGTATGTTCCATACTTTTGCCTTTGCTGTGGAAAGACTTCCTTTTGCACCCCCTACTGAAATATTACCCAAAATATTATAAAATTTCAAAAACATTAAATAGTATAAATCTGTTTTGAGACGTTCTTGGTGACATCAAGGAATATAAATATATCCTGAAATTAACTTGCGCATTTTAAAGCATTTTTAATGTTTTGGGTAATGTTTGAGTGGAGGGGGCAAATGGAAGTCTTACCAATTTATTTCAGATGAGTTTTCAACTTTTGAGTTTTGATAAATTTAAAGAACATTCTCTAAATCTTGTTGCCAACCTAACTTTTTATTTTATGAACTTCTGAAAAAGTCCATGTTTTGTCTAATTATATTTTGTACTTTTTACAATTTGGAAACAAGTTCATAATTTGTGCCTTCAGCTCAAATTTAAATATTTTTGTAAGCTGTTTATTGCCCAGAATATTAACATTTAATGATTTATGGATTGTCAGGGTCAGGGCTCTGATGTCAGCCCATTTACATACAGACATAAAATACAAACCAAAGTACATGTACATGTATACATTTCAAACCAAAATATAGAATAAATGTTTTATTTTAATATTTTTGCCAATCTTGGCAATGGGGTTTTACCTTGTAGAAATTGTGCAAAGAAATTTGTGAGCAGATTTGTTAAACATTTATGCTAAATGGGTTCACGTCTTTTTTGAAATTTCAAAAGTGAAAAGAATGCTGAAGAAATTTATACTTTTCCAGTTGATACAAACATGATTTTACTTCATTAATTTTGTTGAAGAGTGAAGACTGTGTTAGCAGAATACATCTGGAAACAATTTCTCAGTAAATCAAATAGAAGTTTAAAGAATTATTAACAGTAATTATCAGTATTTTAGTGATGATTTACAAACTAGAAATTTAATGGTCAGGTTAGTGCATACTGGTGTAGATATCACAATATTGTATTTGATAAACCAAAATGAAATGTTAAGAGATTTCATTGTTAAATTATCTACATGCACTGTTGCATTAGTAGAATCAGAATTAAGAAAATGAGAGAAAATGATTTTGTTCGGTCCGCATTTTTATTGCTTCAGTCCAATTGAAATGAAATTTGAAATAATAATAATATAAATAATAGTTTGATCGTTCAGTCCAAATTCTGAAAAAGAAATCCCAAAGAACTACAGGAAAAACACCTGCTTTGTTTACAACATGGGCGCAGACATTTTGGACACCCAAAGTTGTGCTGAGGGTAAAATGAGCCCAGAGATCTGATTGGTCATTAAATGAAAAAATTAGTTTTGCCATTAATAAGTGAAATTAAGGTGATAAAAAAGATACATGAATATTGGTAGTACTTTGGAAATTATAGGGTTGACGGATGAAAATTGAAAGGGAGGGGTCATATGAGAATAGATATTTTCCTTTGCCTTGGTGCGGAATACTACGAGTTGTAAACAAGTGAAAATTTGAAGTAGAAATGCAGCGGCAACCTATACTTTTGATTGCATATTTTGTTATCAAAAATATTGATCTTTCAGCACAGGGTACTTATTTGACCCAGATTTAATAAACATGGGAGTGACAGTGACCTGAAGTTTTGTAAATTAGCATTGAGGCCTATGGGAAAATATTTGGTGGTGTCTGTCCTATAGAGAAATGCATATTTGACACATGTAGGCTGGATGAAGCCTTAAAATAAGTCATTTCTCTCGTTTTTATCACCTAAGTTGCAATTTATTCACTTTTACTCATACTTTTAAACAGATTTTGAGGGTCTCTATGAAATGGGGTACCTGTTGGGGGTCCACAAGGTGCAAATTTAATAGGTGTGTTGCCTCTACACACATTATTATGCATTTGTTGCATATTGAGATCTCTTAATTTTTATCTGTATGTTTTATATTACACCTAGAACTAATATTTTTTTCATTTATTGGTCAAAATTCCATCTGTACTTGGAAAATTCAAGTATACCCCCACCCTCTCCTACAAACATGCACATGTTCTTTTATAAAAAATCATATAGTTATGGGTTATACATAGTGACTAATTTTAGCAAAATATTTTGGAAATGATGTTTCTATTGTAAATTTTAACCCATTTGAATTAAAATCAGACCTTTTTGAGGTAAAGACTGGTTGATTTTCTTCTTTTGAGGGCAAAATCTACATATTGGACCATGTCATTTTTACTCGTGCAGTGTATTTTGTACCTTTAGCTGTACATATGTACTGTATCTGAAGGGTAAGAACCATCTCATTTTTAAGAAAATTGTATTAAACTGCATTTCAGCATTTAAGTCTCATCAGTAAAATATTTCATCATGCCATATACACTGAAAACAGTATAAAAAATTAATTTAAAATCCCCCCCCCTGATCTGTACACAAGAATTTCCACATTGTGGTTAGGTCATATTGTGTTAAATTTGGGTAATAGATAATTTGTAAGTAAAAAAATTCTGTAGAAATAGGGCGCTTTAACATTTTTTTCATAATCTATCAACATTTTAACCTGTAGAAGGAATATTTCAATTTCTTAAATCCAGGAAATATTGTCCAATAAGAGATTTTTATCTAATTATCATACTCAAGTACCTGTAAAGGTAATTATAAAATATCAATTATATTTTTTTCTGTATTAACTCATCTAATATTCATTCAAGTTGCATGTTTTCATAAGTTTTCTAAATATTCAGTCATGCATTTTTTGTTTGAATCACTTTTTTTCAACCCCTCCCCCTTCCAGCAAATGTCACTTAACACACTCTCTTGGGTCATACCAGACAAAAATTAACACCTGATATTGACTTTTACTGGTTTCTAAACTTAGTATAATTAAAATTTGACTTAGTTTTTCATCTGAAACAGAACTATAAATATGTCATATCCTTTTAAAAGCAATTTGACTAGCATTTTGCACCATTTAAGTGTCAGTCATTTTAAAGTCAGACTCAGTTATCTGCCCTCTGTATTTAATTAGTTACATCATGAGACTGTAATTAAGGGATGAAACAAAACATGGACATGTCTGAAAATGATTACATAACATATTTTATATATAAATGAACACAATAAGTCTATTGAAATGTGTTGTATGTAAGGGTATCCCCTCCCAGAAGTTTTACACTTTTATTAAGGGTGCACTTCATTCCTTGTCAATAAAAGCAACTTGATGATATAAAAAATGACATGGTTTACGTTTAAGTGAGCTTCAGAAATTCTTCTTTACTTCTGGCAACTAATTGGTTCCATGCTCATTAAGAAATGATCCAAATTTTAAGTTTTTGTGAAGAAAATGGTATATTTTGTCACTTTTTTCCATTATTAAGGGGTACCGTCTACCCTTATTTGATATCATGGTCAATATTGGTAAATAATGGTATGAAATCATTCAAAATAATGAAGTGTATGTGTTACAGACAATTCTGAATGAAAATCATGAAAGAAAAACAGACAACTTCTTCATATAATGTATTTATTTGTTAATATCAATGAATGGGATTGAGAGGTAGGGGTGTGACACATCTCTTCAGGTTGGGTTCCCATCCTCATTATTAAGGGGGCTTGGTGTTCAGTTAATGAGATTTCCAAAAAATGCAAAATGACCATTTTTGGCAATGTTTTGGATAAATCTATAGGAAAAACACCTGCTTTGTTTACAACATGGGCGCAGACATTTTGGACACCCAATGTTGTGCGGAGGGAAAATGAGCCCAGCGATCTGATTGGTCATTAAATGAAAAAATTAGTTTTGCCATTGATAAGTGAAATTAAGGTGATAAAAAAGATACATGAATATTGGTAGTACTTTGGAAATTATAGGGGTTGACGGATGAAAATTGAAAGGGAGGGGGTCATATGAGAATAGATATTTTCCTTTGGTGCGGAATACTACGAGTTGTAAACAAGTGAAAATTTGAAGTAGAAATGCAACGGCAACCTATACTTTTGATTGCATATTTTGTTATCAAAAAATATTGATCTTTCAGCACAGGGTACTTATTTGACCCAGATTTAATAAACATGGGAGTGACAGTGACCTGAAGTTTTGTAAATTAGCATTGAGGCCTATGGGAAAATATTTGGTGGTGTCTGTCCTACAAATCAGATTGGTATGGCCTAAATGCAGTACTTTTATGCTGTTGTTGAAGGATCACCACTATCACAGCATCATTCTACTTTTTATGAAAATTCATGCAGCTTACAGTATATATGAATCACATTATATACATTGCATAAACTTAGATGTTACATGAATTAGCAAGAGTCAAGCTTTAAATGATATAGCAATTAGGTTTACAAATCAGATTTGGAAATCATTAGATGAAAAATGTATATCATTATAAAATCATTGGAAAAATATAAAGATTCACATCAATGTCTGAAAAATATATACATGTATTTATGGAATACCTAATATTCAGTTAGATTTGAAAAAGAAGCATTGGAAGTTGGCAAAAGAATATACATGTTGTATATATATATATATATATATATATATATACATATATATACACATGTATAAGAATCATGAGACAGTCTTTGAAGTTTGGAAGGTCTTGGAAAAAGACTCAATTTGAGGATAAATTGTTTTATAATCACTGATACTGTTTACAAAGTAAAGACAGGACACAGGGAACTAATATTACCATCACAATGCCACTATAAAAATGTGATAGGCATTCACTACACATGAATGCACATGGTGTGTTTTGATTTTGTGCATGTTTTGTAATGAAACTGTGTGGTTCACACAGGTTTTGCATATCTGGGAACACTGGGGTGATTAATAAGTTGATAGAAAAACCTATTTGACCCACATTCAGCTCTAATTGAGCATATGCACGAACTTGGTGGTTAAAGCACTTGCTTTGCAAGAAGGTGTCTGGGTTTAAATGTTGCATGCATATATGCTTTGTATATATTTGGGGATATAATATATACTTAAAATATACAAAGTAGTTGATGAAGCTAGTTCAATTTCAAACTTACTTGTTCTGCAACAATTTCACTACATGAAACCCAAGCTTTCGAAATAAAGAATAACTTGTAACAATGGTATTATATTGTACATGTCTCAGTCATTCAGATTAGCCAGAAACAAACTCTAGTAGACAATATGTTATATATATTGGAACTTCCTGTGGAGACAAGTAAATTGAAATTATAAAAACCGGATCATTCTAAGTTGTTGTAAATTTATTGCCTTTTAATACCAGAATAACAGTGAAACCTGTATTTAGAGACCACCCCACCTGCCACTGAAATGTGGTCTCTTAATAAAGACTGTCCTCAGAAGAAGTTTAATTTAAAAAGTTACTTAACTAAGTGGTTTTCAATGTGTGGTCTCACTAGTTTGTTATGACAATGGTCTCTCAAGTCAGGTTCCACTGTATTGACTTATGGTCAACTTCTAAGACTCATATCCTCCAAAAACCAAACATAATTGCCAGTTCAAATGAGGTTTGGTTTTGGGAAAGTACATTGCATTAACCGTGGTGTCCCAAAACTTTTCATACATGTATATTAGTAATTGATAGTACTACTTAGTATCTTTTAAGCAATGACAAATGAATTTTTGAATTCAGCATTAACCTTTGGCAGCTTCAGAAAGATGAGAAAGCTGAGCTTCAGATTTAGATGGTGTTAATAAACGTTTTGAAATGATATACCATTTTAACCACCCACTTAGTTTGAGAACAACAATATACAAATCCTTCAGAAAATGTTACATATCCTCAATGTTTCATAGTACATCTGGGTTTTTAAGCAATATTCATTGCTTAGGAGTCCAATGGACCCACTTTTGTTTGAAAATTAGTATCATTTAGAAGTTTTGGAGGCCACTGATTCTTTAATAGTTAAACTTTGATTTGGTTATGTACTATTACTTGTAATCAATACATAAATTTATTTACTGACTTTTACTGCCAAAAATATATGTTTGTCTTGCACCCATTTATTATGACACAGTTCAGTTTATTTACGCGTCATTTTTAATTACTATTTTTATCATGAAAATCATGCAGGATTTATGCGCCTCTGAAAACCTTTGTAAATGTACATGCATCTTACATGTAAACATATAGGTAAAATTACTGCATCCATATCAATTTTCACCTGAATTGATTGCATTATTATGAATAAGTATCAAGTATCAAACAAAAATTGCCTTAGAACATTTATTCAATTCAGCATTTAATAGTTTATTCTATCTTGATTTAAAGATGTACATGAAAGTCATCCCCACATTAACGTTATATGAAGTAGGATTTCTTGCTTTGTACTCAAGTCATGGATTACAATTAAATATTTAAATCAGAATACCGTATGTGTACAATAAAAGAAATCTTAAAAGGTTCATTGATTGTAATAAAAAGTATAAGCTTAAAGCTGAAATTGCAAGTTAAAAAGTACTTTAAATAGATTATAGGTATATAATGTAAGTCAGGCGAGCTAACAGGCTCAGGTGAGCTACCACTCTAATTGCTTCTTCCAGTAGCAGATTTAACTTGTCCTCACTACCACTTTAAAAGGCAAGTGTTCAAAATTGTTTTTCTGTGAATCAATCAATCAATCGGAGTTGATTTATCGTGACTACTCAAAGCCCTTGCCACACGCCTTTGCTGTGAAACTGAAAGGAAATGCTGTGAAGTCCTGATAGTACATGTATATTTTCATATCTTGCTGGGATATTCAAACTACATGTACAGCAGTGATTTTCCACACTCTTTTGGGAATTTTAGCGTCATTTTACTGTAATTGGGAAATCTAAAAATATACTAAACTGTTTGAAAATACATTGTACAAGGATCTCTTTGAATTCATTGTGATATGACTTCAACTGGGAAATTTCGACTGCAAATTGAGGAAGAATGCATTTTTTGCATTTTGAATGGTGCCGTAGTTTGGCCTCCTATGATAGGGTGGATAATTTCTGTATAAAGAGTATGACTATGTTTATTATGCCTTAGGAATAACATACAGTAATAACAGGCATCTTGACTATTTAAAGAAAACATTGACAGCATTTCTGAATTTAGGAAATATTTTACACAGATAATGTAATGGGACTATATATACATGTGCCTGGGTCTTCATTTTAAAGTGCAGATGTACGTGTATTGTTTATATATACAATGTACATGGATACAAAACAACATACCTGTTCATTTTTCTGAATATTGATAGAGATCAGCATGTGAACATGCAAATGAACAAAATCTTTTGCACAAATTGCAATACATATCCCTTTTCACTATGCAGTACCAGTCTGGTAAACAAAATTTGTTGTTTTATTAACGCTTTTGTAAAATACAAGTTATCAAGTCCTTGACATTGAATGTTATGAAAATAGTTATAAAAAACTTCCTGAAATAAATACATTGTACATTATTTAAATGTTAAATAATTTAGGTTATCAGTCTTAATTACATGTATCTTACATTTTGTACATATAATTGGTATTGATATTGCTATTATTTTTTTATGAGCATGGGTAGATGTGTACATATCCAATATGGTTAATGACTGAAAATTTGTGTTATTTCTTAACTGAAAAAAAATACCTGGATATTGATTAACAGATAAGTATAAATCACCTGACAAAGGTTTTATAGTGGATTAAATCAGATCGGCATATACTTGTATACATCTGTGTAACCAAACAAGCTCTTGATGTCACATGTTTCTTTCTTTATTCAGAGATAATGTAAACGTTAATCATTTTTTTGAAGATGATATGATTAATAAATATCATATAAAACAACTATTTACAAACCAAAAGAGCTGTGTGTTTATAAGTCTGAGAGTACACATTAAACTCATGGAAGAGAGGAAAGGGTATTTATTGCAGGTAATTATTTTTGTGTTTTGTTTTTAAGTTTGCGTGTATTCAATCAAGGTGTAGTAAAGTGAAGTGTACGATTGAGGGAAAATTTAAAGTTCTACCTTATATAAGTCAAAAGATATGTGATACAAATGTTCCTTCATATGTATACATATATACCATATTTAGATTTAAGTCTAATGTTTATTTTTGCCTTGCATACAAATATACAATTCACACACACATGCAATTACATGCATATTAATATATACAGGTACATGTATACACACATACTTTTTGTACTGATTGCAAGTAATTATAGTACCAGTATGGGAACCAAGTAATTATAGTACCAGTATGGGAACCAAGTAATTATAGTACCAGTATGGGAACCAAGTAATTATAGTACCAGTATGGGAACCAAGTAATTCAGTGGCCACCAGTTTTCAACATACTGGTAAATTAATTTTCATATACATGACTACACAGTCAGGACTTTTTAAGACATTTAGGTAGTTATCCCTAAGTAAATTGATCATGTTAGTTTTCTATCAAAAATATATGGACTGTTCAAGATGTCTTAAACATTTTGTATTTCAATTGAATAAGTGCATCAAACATGACATGTACAGATATACGTCAAAAGTGTTTCCCATGAACCCTATCACAGCTGCATAGTGACGTTATACACTGTAGCAGGTTACATCTGCAGTCTGCTTACTGTAGCATATTTTCATCATGATGTTGTTTTGCTGTGCAGTCTGATTTTTAATTTATGGGTGTGGAATGAATAATGAAAATAACTATATACTGTAACCTTAGTAATTCTTTTTTTTATTTTGTCTTCTGAATTTGATATAAAAAATTGAGAAAAAACGGCATGTTTCTATGGGTTCCGTTTTACTTTTTAATACAAGTTAGTGATATCACTCTTTCGAATAGGTGATATCACTTATTCAGTAAGTGATATCACCTATTTGAATGGGTGATATCACCCATTGGAATACTGAATAAGTGATATCACCTATTCAAATAAGTGATATCTCCTATTTTAAAGAGTGATATCATGTATTCGAAAGAGTGATATCACTTGTAAGTGTTATCACTTATAAAAAAATTAATAAGTGATATCACCTATTCATATAAGTGAAATCACTCTTTTGAATAGGTGATATCACTTTACAAAATGAATAAGTGATATCACTCATTCGAATAAGTGATATCACTTATTCAAATTTGGAAACAGTATAAACCTTATGCTTCCCATTTCTTCCATAAATGTAAATATGCAGTGAATATCACTAGGTCTATATCTTTGGAAAAACAAAGAGCAAAAGATAATATTATGGTAGCGTGATAAAGGCGCAGCGCTACAGAATTGGAATCGTCTCCCTTGTCTGTTGTAGGATTTGGACAGAATTCAGCATTCAAAGCAGACAGAGCCACTGAAACCATACTGCCAACTCCCGCCATTTTAAACTAGGGTCCGATTTCCACACAAAATTGTTTTAAAAGTGGTTGAACTTAAAACACCCTATATAATTCTTTGGACCAAATGTAAGGAAACAAAAAATAATAAATAATTTATAATGCCAAGGTGACACAAGTTATATTTTTGTTAGACCCAGGAATATATTTTATTTTTGTGTAGGGAGCATTCATTGGCATTGATTCATAAGTGATATCACCTATTCGAATAGGTGATATCACTTTACAAAACAAATAGGTGATATCACTTAGTCGAGTAGTTGATATCACTCATTCATTTGAATAGGTGAAATGATCATTCGAAATAGTGATATTGCTAACATGTATTAAAAAGTAACACAGCAGCCCATACATCTCGATCTGATTTTGATAATATTTTTTTTAGTTTACATCCATAGATTACTTTGGTATCGATAGTTTTATTTTGGTGTTTATGAATTGCGTCACATATTCATTCATTTTTTTTTGTAATTAGCATATATATATATATATATATATATATATATATATATATATATATATATATATACAGTCGAACTCGGTAATAATGATATTGTTTGGACCTTGATTTTTATTTCAAATTAACTGAATTTCAATGTATCCGTTTTGTATGGAGATCATAAAATTCAAACAGTAAGAAAACTAATGATTAGGACATAAAAGAAAGCAGACAATAAACAACACACTGAAAAATTACTTTATTCCGAAAAAATCTGCAAAAGTGTTCATACACCTGATTTCGTGTCATTAAGTGGAGTTCATTCACCTGTGACAAACATGTACCTGAGACAAGGAATAACTTCAACTTCAAATTAGCTATTATCAAAACAACTCATTTGGTGTTCACTGGACCTTGTAATTAATTTCAAATGATCCGATTTTTCAATCAAAGTGATTTTAAATTAAACAATTTTTTAGCATAGGAAATATCAGCATTTCACCAAGATACATTCATTTCATGTGCTTTACTTGTAAATAGGTGAAGAAATGTTTTTGTGCAAGAATTTTGCTGTAATGTAATTTTTAGATATTTTTATAAATTTCTTAAAACTGCAATATTTATGTTTCTTGGCCAGATCAGCCTACATGTACATATTCTTCTTGGGTCTTCTTTTCACATTTATAGATGGTTCTGAGGTGAGCGATTGAGGCCCTCTTGGGCCTCTTGTTTCATAAGGTGTCAAATCTTACCAGTGATTATCTCCCTTGCTGTTAAGATGTGGAAACCAGTTGTTGAATTGTCTTGCACAGGTACCCCAAATACCCCCAAAACCCCAAGGTCTTGAAGTGCCATTTTCCCAACATATCTCTTGTTATCATTCAAAGATGCATCAAGAAATTTCAATAGGATTTTATATGTCTGTGAATTTGATAGTATACAACTTTTATAGTTATTGAAAATAAAAGTAAATCTGGACTATATATATATATATATATATATATACACACCATACCAGTATATACATGTATATATATTTCAATTTTGTTGTGTAGCCAAACTGATGTGATGGAATGAAGTGAGTGAATTGTAATCCTGAATTTAGGTCATCAGATTCCTAACCAAAAAGATATGCTATGGAATGATTGTGCAGTGACATTGTTTATACATATACTTTTGATTTTGCATTCTTCAGTGCATTGTTAAATGTATACAGTGTATGTATGGTAATGAAATTATAAATTGTTCCTATGATTAAACTTTTTGGTGAAGGTTATGTACAAATCATGCAAGGTGATACAAGTGCTACAGATACACGTGTAGTTGAAAATATATTCAAATTGGATCATATTGTACTCTTATGTTTTATCGGTGGGTTATTGGAGGATTGTAAATCTTCTATTACTTTTCAGCTGAAGAGTCTCTGACCTATTAAGACCTACCTGACTGTGGTTGAAAACGGACTTTGAACCTGTATAAAAAGCTTAAACTCTTGGTCAATTTACTTGTACACATAAACACTACTTGAATTAATATAAATATATGCAACAACATTCAGCAGTATTTTAAAATAATATCTATATATATATGTATCATGAATAAAATCTTCCTTATAAATACAAGTACTAGCTAAAGGTCACATATCAGTCTCAAAAGGCAAATGGTTTTATTATTGTCATGCTGGCATGAATAAACATATTGTTGATATGTCTTACAAGTATATAAGTAAATATATGTCTCGTGGTTAGAAAAAAAAGTTCATAAACTATTAACCTTTTGTAAACAAGATTTGTTTGAAAAACATTATACTAGCAAGAAGTAAGCCATTTATGAAACTTTCTAAAGTTCCATAACTCTGGCATATATTGCTGAATGTTGGCAATAATAGAACTCATCCCAATTCTAATTGGTATAAAGATTCCAAATTTTATGAAAGAAATTTAAAGCTATTTGATGGAAACCAAAATGTTGCTACATTGTAACTGTGAAAAAGATTACCTATAATCTTCATTATCTGGTGTATAACAGTTATATTTTTTAATGTTTACTAAATGTCATTGAAACATACTGATAATAACTGGCCGGAATATGCTATTCGAATTCATGTCAGTCCTTTATTGTTTTAGTTTTACAGTGGAACCTGTCTTGATAGACCGCCCCATCTGCCACTGAAATGTGGTCTTACAAGACAGGTGGTCTCTCAAAAGAGGTTATTTAACCAAGTGGTTTTCAAAGTGTGGTCTTAAAAGACATGTGGTCTTTCATGAGAGTGGTCTCTCAAGACAGGTCCCACTGTACTATATGTTCAAGCAACTATTAATTTGAGCATGTTGTTTTATCTTTGCCTGTTTATTCATCCTATGTAAACAGTATGCTAACTGTATCTTAGTTTCCACATGACTGCCTTATGTTTCATATCAGAAGCTTCAAATTTGTTTGATTGTAAGTATTTGAACCAACCACTTTTATGCGTATTATGACACAAAGTTATTTTTATGACTTTGCGTAATTAATGTTACTGGGCACACATGTATACAAACATTTTGACATGTTGCTAGTTTTAAGTGCCAATTTTTTTTACTCCTATTTACCACATGCACAATCTTTAAGTAGTAGTAAAATTGGCATTTGTCAATTTCCTTCATCAGACCAGCTCTAGAACAAAATATCAGAAAACCACAAAAATTTTCTTATAAACAGCAAATAACAATGAAAAACCTTTTATAGAATGGGCAACTGTGATCATCATAGAGCCCTATCATACAATGTAGCATTCAGGAAGCACAACAGTACAAAAAAAAAAAGATGCAGTAGGGTTTCTATGTTTTATCTACCTATTAAAAACACGAACTACATGTCCCAATTTTTGATAACAGAATTTTATTCGATTTTGGGCATTCAGAGAAAGTTAAAGTTGTGACAAATATATCTTTTATTTCCACTGAAGTGGCAAAGTCATTGTAGTTGTTTTCTTCTTATCAAGTAGCTCCTAGATATTTTTACCCTAAACATGACAATCTGAGAAAGAGAACATTTTCAGAATTTGATTTTTATGAGAAAGTTTGCCAGTTGACTCGCAGAACACTGGTGGTCTCTTCATGAGTACCAAGTATCCAGGTTCTCTCCACTACCTGTGAAAACTTGACACCACCATATAAATCATAAATGGAAAATTGTTGAGAGATGCATATAACACCATTCAAATGAACAAAATATGTTTAATATTAATATATAACATGTATATACACATAGTTGATTCAGCTGCTACAGGCATAGCGATTAAGATGAAAGAACAGAATTCATACAATTTTTTAGAATCTTAGCATTATCTAAACTGTGTATTACATGTTATATAACACTAGGCACATTATATGTGTTTGCAAATAATTGAAAGTGAAAAGAAATTTGGGTAATGCTCATTTCTACTTGTAGATCAGATTCAGATGGCAGGGATTAAGTTCCTGGAGTTTAGGAAACCTTTGTTATAATATTCATATATTTGGATTTGTTTACATAGATTCAAATTAAAACATGACTTAATACTCTCTCTCTCTCTCTCTCTCTGTTGAAAGTTTATTAGTCTACTATCTGTCAGTTGATAATGGTTTCACAAATAAGGGGCATGTAATGATTCATCTGTAATGTCAGAATGGTATGATAAGTCTTTAAGACCTCCTTTACAGTCAAATGTCACTTTAAAAATACAGTCTGAGTCACCTGAATAAACACACATCAGATTTTCATGAATTTATATATATTTTCAACTTCTTTTGAAGAATCAATTGTTCAAATTTAACCAAACTTGGCTGAGGTACTACCCACAAAATATTTGCAAACAAAAAGGGTATAGGACAGACAGAGATTATTGAAATGAAGATTTTCAGTTATTGCTAATAAAATAATCATTTTTAATGGTTGGATATGTTTATATGTTTAAGGAGTGTGTGTTGGGTTGCATGAAAGGAAATTTGGGAATGGGCTGATGATGATGTGTTATATGGTGGGTGTTAATTGGCTATTATAACCTTGAGATATATCACCAGTTTCCTATGTTTGTGACACAAATTATTTAAAATGCTGAAATGAAGGTGTTTATGGTACCAGTGTATTATTGAATCTTGAATTAATCAAAACTAGGTTTGACAGGATGTTTGGTTAGCCATACAGAATGGTGTTTAGGAATTAAGAGATTGGTAACATTGGTATACACACCATAATATACAGGTAAAGTGATAGGCATTTATTTCAGTGTAGGCCTATGAATAACCACCTGTACAGTTAAATAATAACCATCTGTACATATAAATAATAATGAAAGAAATATAGTAATTATAGTTTTTAAAAAATGAGAAAAAAAACTTATAAAAACATGTCATACACCAAATTTTAGAACAAAAAGGTAAAATTTTTACTAAGGCCATAGGATACATATTACATAACAAAGGTATCCAGATATGTATTACATGGTGACAGGTCACATATGCTCTGTACATGGGGGATACAATTATTATATGGTTGTTTCAGATGCCTTATCTGATACTTTGAGGGAGATGCATATAACCCGGCAATGGCAATGTTACTTGGCTGTTTTAAGATGTCTTATTGGATAGGGAGACAGGGGTACATATTAGATGGCTGTTTAGGATGCCTAATCTGATAGGTAGAAGGGATACATATAAGTATTACATTCCAATGAAGATTGATATCTGGTTTATCTCATTAATGATTACATATGTTTTCTATGAAAAGTAATGGATTGTTAGTTCATTCACTACTTTGTGTTGTATAAACTATAGTAGCTGTGAGATAAAGGAGATTATATATTAGGTTCATTCCCATTTTGTCTATTGCCATTTGTTTATGAAATGGACATTCCTATTAAGACTAATCTAAAATCAGTTTACTTCCTATTTTGTTAACAACATGAAACATAACATATGAAAAATATACATCATATCAACATCTACAGTCTGCTGGTAGCCGAAGATGTCCATGTTACTGCATCAGGAGAGTTTGTAACAATGACCTAACTTTACTCACCCTTTCTATACTTACCTGTAAACTCAAGATAGGTATTAAATCCCAAGACAACTGTGAGTGTCACAGGTAGGACTTCATTTCCCTTTTTACCCAGGTAAATTAAATGGTAAAAATAGCAGACTTCTATAGCAGTGATAATTAATGTCATCTAATTTTAATGAGGATTTGACATTGTCTTGTTTCACATAGTCTCCAGTTTTGTCATTCCTCATGTCTTAAGTGACAGTTGCAAAATAAATGGACCTAAATGGGGAATTTACTTGAAATATACTTAAAATGTAAAAAAAAATTATCTTATAAATTAATTTCCCCAAATTTCATAAAAAAATAGTGCAACATCAGAAATATGACCACCATTCCCCAGCGGCCCACAGAAAAAACTTTAAAAATTTGTTTAATTAATTTTTTTTACCCTAGGAAACCAGGATAACTTACAATCTACCAACTTTATATATCTTAAAATGATACTGCACATCTACATGTACGTCTGTTCAATACTGATTTCATGGGGGGGTGAGGTTACTTATTATATGGCCATTTTTGTTATCCGGATACATATTATATGGCCATTTTTGGTATCCAGATACATATTATATGGCCATTTTTGGTATCCGGATACATATTATATGGCCAATTTTGGTATCCAGATACATTTTTTATAGGGGGTCAAAATTATATGGGACAACTACTGAAAGCTAAGTACCAACTTCCTTAATTTTTTTTATTTATCTGTATTTTGAGAACTCTATTTTTTCCCAAATTTCATACATCTGATCAAAATGTTATAAATGCACTGTTGCACAATGTAACTAGCTACTAGCTATCACTGGTTTAATATCTTTTTAGTGAATCCTCAAATATGATTTAAATCAAGAATATCAGTTTTATACATTTTGAATCTAAAAATTGTTTCTGATTCTCAGATTAAAAATAATGACTGTAACATAAGCATTTGCTGTTTGTATTTCCTTTGTGTAGTACTCATTTACATGTATGTAGCTGCTTGTTTGCAAAAGCATCTCCATATTACCGATAAGTAGATGCAGATTTAAATGTGGGTATAGAATGAGTAGCCTCTTCCTCCTTAACTTGGTCAAATGCAATTGTGAAATGTACAATACAAATGTATTGAATAGTGTCACATACGTGTACCTACTTGTAACAATAATACACAATACAAGTGTATAGAACACAGTGTCACATACACCTATTTGTAACAACAACACACAATACAGGTGTATATTGAACAGTGTCAAATATGGCTGTCATTGAAGAGAAATTCTATAATAATAATATATCGCTAAGTAAAAAATATCAATATATTGATAAATAGAATAATTTGGTACTTTTATGAAATTAATAGATGCATTGATTAGCCTTGTTTGTTTTCTTTAAGGATTGTAGCTAATTTGTACCTATGTTATATGATATAACTTTGAGCAGTTTGCCCTTTATAATTAAACCACAAATAATGTCACAACAGCATGTGTTAATTGAAAAAAAAGAAGTTAACCATGAAATGAGATGACAGGAAGTGTGAGGGTTGAACTACTGACATGTAAGCACAAATGTTGGAGAAAGGATCAGTCGCTTATTGGTAAGAATTATCATGGGTATGTAACATGGGTACTTTGATTGGGACAGAATTTTACACACATGGATGTGTTACCTGGATTGATAGAATCCTATATAGGTGTGTGGAGTAGATAAGGAAATCTCCACCCGAGTGGTAAGATTCTGGTTGTCTAATCTGAGGATTTCTCAAGGATTTAGACTTTCAGATTCTAACCACAAGGGTTACATGTAAAATTTCTTTTCCACTCATCATACACATCTAATTATTTTTCACCTATGCTTTGTGCTCATAAATAAAATCTGACCCAAGTTTTTATGCAATTATTCTCATCACATAAATGTCCTACATTATAAAGTTAAACTGTATTGCGATGTCACAACAAATGTAGCTTGTCTACATCCTAGGTTGTGGACAGGGAAATTCTGGCTTGGAAAAATGGTAGACATGCCTGTCCAAGGTGGGAGAATTTTTTATCTCTATTACAACATGGTGATAGATCTTTTATTTCTCTGACAGGTGGAGGTGGTCTTTTAAGACAGATATGACTATGTTAAATCAGAGCATATAAATTCAAACTGTCCATTATAAATTCATTGTACATGTTTCAACTACAGATACATATTGGCACATTTGTATTCTTTTCAAGCTTTATATTCTTATAGGTTCTAAGCAAGAGTTTGAAGAATGGAAGTTATAAATAGGTGGTCTCTTTTATAGACCTGTTGAAAACATCATCCTTGCCAAGACTTTAAACAGTTTTCTTGCAACGATCAGTATGACCTCAGTAAATTGAATTGCAGTAGCACTAAAAAAAAAAAAAATGGTATACAAACAAGGCAGTAATTGCAGTTGAGTCAGAAAAAATAACTTTCTCACATTTAAAAGTTCAAAAGAATTTATCAAAGCTGTAATGAATATTAGGATGTATGTTTAGTGCTGTTTGTGTTATTATTGTTGTCAGAATGGTAATTGGTAGTACTAAATTTGGGTAATGCCAACATTATTCATTTATGTATAACGTCAGCTCTCAGTAAAACTGCAGTGTTTCTTTTTCAATAATTCAACAATTGGAAAAATCAATACTTCATCAATGCCAACTTTGGGTTTCACATGAGTGTACATCTGTCATATTAAGTTTGTTTGTTGTTGTTTAACATCCCACTCAAGAATCTTTCACTTATATGTAGATATCACCAAATGACCGTGAAGGGCTTAAAATTTTGGCCTATGCTGGGCACTTACAGCCATTGAGCAGGGAGGGTTCTTTAACGTGCCAACACCTTCTGTGACACGGGACCTTGTTTGTTTACTGTCTCATCCGAAAAACGGGAAACCAACCTGTCGCCGGCTGGACTCGAACTCACGATAAAGAGTCGAGCACGCTACTGACTGAGCCAGGCTGGCTCTCATGTTAAGTAAAGATCATGACACCTGGTTAACATATGACAGAGAAAAAATGAATTTTTGCAGAAAATAAAATCCATGCTTAATAATAACTTGCAAAGTATTTCTAAATATACTACATTACACATATGTAATTTTCAAAATTTTAGGTCCAGAGATGTGAAAGATGTTTTTTAAAGATAATGTAAAATACTGGTTCAAAATTTACCTCTATTCCAACATGTTTATTCACTAAATTGAACAGCAGTAAAGAGAGCCAAAATTATATAGATAGTTCAAACCTCGATCTTTCGTGAAAGACTTTTTAAGTCTAGTTTATGTACAAAACCACTGATACCCAGCTTGTTCTCACCTTTTGACATTTTGGTCTCTCAGGATTTAATGTAGGAGAAGAGGAGCAGAGGTATTCATTTGCCCCCCAGAAAAGAATATGGTGTATTCATTTTACAGGGTGAATTTGACGTAAAATGTGATTAGCGATCTTAAGTTTTACATAATGCATTTAAATGAGATGTGAAAAATAACAAAAATACAATTATATTTTTAGGTACCTACTATTTTCATAGACGCTGTTTCTTTAAGTAAGCCGATAACGTGACAACTTTACAATACCTGGTATCAACGAAAATAAATAAGTGAATATAATTGAATAAAATATTTATGGTAACATTGATTTATATATGTTCCCCCATAGGCCTACCAAAGATGTTGTAGTGTTTATCAATCTGCAAATGAAACCAGTTAGGTTACCAATCAATCATGCAGAATTGTCGTACACAAGACCTCATTTTACAACTGATTATATGGTTTGATTTTAAACCTTTGAAAAATATATAAAAACTGTTTATATTGAATATGAAGTTGCCACCTAGATCTATTTTGCTAATTTTATATTATGGCAGCGATATATAAAGCTTTATGTATCACTTGTTATGGAATAAAGACAATTGTTATATCAAAATGTCAAAAATGGAACTTTTAACATCACAAATCTCTGGAACTAGACTTATCTCAGATATAAAGCATATATTTAGACCGAAATCACAATGACATTTAAAACACAAATTCTGTCGAAATGTTTCCTTATACACAAGAGGCTACAATGTGCTACTAAAAGGGCTCTTGGTCCTGTTATCATTTCTCTCCGACAGAATGAAACATTTCCGCTCAATTCAATATTAGTCTCTGACACAACCCCTTCAAATTTTATTGTATGTCAGATCTCTTTAGCCATGTGGAAAAAGTTCTATATATAAGTTTGGATACATTCAGTTGATTGGTCACTTGTGTTCACATGACAAAAAAGTAGGTAATACAGGCTGTTCTGTTGATTGTTTTAAACCATCGTCATGAAATGACAGAAATTTTGAAAAATTACTAAGAGTACAGGGCTCAGTCTTCTGGATGGATTTATGTAGTAAATTCTGTGCAGTTATGTATTGTACAAGCAAATTTATTTTATGTAAGATTATGGATCCAGATATAAATGTCTTTGCGAAAATCATGAAAAACCTTGTCCTATATGTACCCTAACGCACTACATACCGTATAGGTAAGATGACATTTTGGGAGTGACAATTTACATCTAATGTGGAGCTTGTCTTGAAGAGCCATCCCCATCTACCACTGATATGTGGCCTCTAAAACACAGGTGATCTCTTAAAAGAGGTTTTATTTGAAGGATTATTTAACTATGTGGAGTTCAGCATGTTTTTTTTAGATGTCCTATCAACCATAAATAAAACAAATTACATATTTATATTCATTGTGTATAGATGTCCAGAAGAACACAAATTCTGCAGTATAAGCCTAACTATAAAAATCTATATTTTGAATTTCAGATAAATAGTCATCAAGAAACTTAACAGTAAATGTTTGTGTGATTATGTCACATCTAACACCATTTTGAAAGTCTTCCTGATGAAGGCTATAGAGTGGAGAATTTTAAATATAGAAATCTCTGATACATAAGTTATAGTTAAACTGCATTATGTTTTTTAATGTTTAAATAAATGATAGAAATAATGCAATTAGTTGCAAGTACATGTATATGTATATCATATTTTTAATTTGTAAATGTGAAAACTAATAATTACCCTGTCTGTTTCTGTTTAAACGACTTCTTCTAAAAAAGTACTGGACAGATTTCAACAAAATTTGGCAGGGAGCTTTGGTACTTTGGTACTTTGAAGGGGCTTCAGATTTGTGAAAAGTAGGGGACTAGGCCATATAGAGGCTACAAAAAGGGTCAACATTTGGTACACCTTTATTAAGAATCTTCTCATAAATCAATTACTAATTTTCTTTCAAATTTGGAATACATTGTTAAAAAGTCAATATCTGCAAAGTTTGTGAATGAAATAGAAATGTGTTTATAAATGAGCCTTTAGCAAGCACTTCAAAATGACATAAGGTATGGTTTTATATGAATGACTTTTGTATACAAAGATATGTTAGAAAGTTGTTTGAAATTATCTAAGGATCATTGTAACAAAGTTTCAAGGTGTTGGGGTCAAATGTCAAGGTCACAGGTACCTACATAAAGGCAAAATATAAGTTTTTCATCAATTTTTCTTCTACTTCCGCATCGGTTACCAAATTTGCCAGGTGAGCACTTTAAGGCCCGTTTGGCTTCGTGTTATGAGATAAAATAATGCATCAGTGAAAAAAATGTTAGAAACAGGTTGAGTTCATATAACATTATCTTTGGTTTTTTAATAATTATTTGCTCTATCCATTTTAAAGATTTTAAAAAAGATAAAAAAGAAAACATGATATAGCCTACTCTATTTCTTTTGTGCATTGGAAGTGAGTGGCTTTAGATGTAGCAATGACCTACTTTTATCTTATGTATGAGTGGCCATAGTACAAGTGAATAAGCACTCCATGTGTGAGTCAGTGTGAGTCATAATCATCTGAATACAAATGTATGTTAGGTTGCTGCCCTGCCATTGTTTTACATAATTATTTTAAACTTTTTAAAGTCTGCATGAGACAGATCAATATGATGGGTCAAAATATTGTAATTTCTAAGACTAATTTATCTGCTCAGCAAATTCACATTTTGTTTTTCATCATTCATTCATGCAGACTCAAGATTTGCAGGTTTCAATGATGACTATGATTTCTACTTTTATCAAAATATTAAGACTAGAATCACCATGGCAATTTTAGACATTTTATGTTTCATTGATTTTACTTTTGATTTACCATGCATTGCTAGAGTAGAATCTTCAAGCATTCACCTTAGTTTTGAACATTTTTATTTCCTGCAGATTTGGGGGAGGAGGGGTGCAAATAGTTTTTGGTCTTCATCAGTAAATGACTTAGATCTTGCACTATACCAGCTGTAGTATCTTGCTTGAAGTCATATAATTATTATCTTATAGTTTTATCATCTTGTTGTAAATGATTGCAAAATGTATGACTTTCATTCATTATCAGTAATATCTGCATCATTTACCTGTGATATCTGATACATTTCTATTGATTCCATTGGCTGTGGGAACTGCTTCCATTCCCAGTGATATCTGCTCTTGGTACTAATGCCATGAATTAGTGATATCAGAGTCCATTTCCAGTGATAAATGCTTTCATTTCCAGATATTTGCTTTCATTTTCATTGATATCTTTTTCTTTTTCCAGTTTTATAGTGATATATGCTCATATTTCCCATAATACAGTGGCATCTACTTTCATTTCCATGACCAGTGATATCTTCTTTTATTTCCAATAATAGTTACTTTCATTTCCAGTGATATCTGCTTCCATTTCCAAATACATGTATATCTACTTCCATTCCAGTTATATCTTTGTTCATTTCCAATGATATCTGCTTTCATTTCCAATGATATCTGCTACATTTTACAGTTATATCATGATATCTCCTTCCATTTCCAGTGATCTCTGCTTTTGAATTCCAGTAATTTGGGCAACATTTCTTATGATATCTACTTGCATTTTTTATATCTACTTTCATTTCAAGTGACATTTGCTTAATTTCCAACATCTACTTGAATTTCCAATTATATCTGCATATATTTCTAATATCTACTTGAATTTCCAATGATTTCTGGTTTCATTCCGAATACATGTAGTTCCTGCTTTCATTTAAAACTAATGATATCTGCTTCTATTTCTAGTGATATCTGATTTCATTTCCTGTGATATTTGCTTCTGAGAGCTGCATAGTTTTGAATCTCTTCTAGTTGTAAACATGTATAGTTGTTTTACATGCATTTTGCATATTTTGTTAATTATTGTACATTTGTTGATCCATACTCCTCTTGCATCATCTTAGATGAATTTGGTTCTAATACAGTTATTGATCTTTGTCTAACTAATGTACATCATGTTACACTGTTGATAATTCTCTAGTTTGTAACCTTAGTCAGACCAGCTAAAAAGTAAAGCTTCATGTCTAAGAAGAGACATATTTTTTACTTTATTGATGAACCCTAATTACTAAGAAACTGCATATCCAGGTAATATTTTCCAAACCTACTATCATATTATGCTGCAGTAATGTTTTAAAAGAAAAATGTAGTACATTCTGCTTCTTGTAATTTTGACATTTTTGCTGGTTGATGTCCAAGATACTATGGCAGACTGGACAGACACTTAAATCATTCTGAGGCTAATTGTGAAAATTGGTTTCTTTATTTTTCTTTTGACATTTACAGAAAACTAACAAAGATAGGGATAGTTTGAGCACATAATTCAGTTGTACTCCAAAGAAGCAGTATAGGGATCATTGACTTGTAACCTATATCTGTAGTCAAGCATAAGTTATTATAATTGTGAGATATAAGTATTACTGAGTTAACTCATATCAACCCTTAATGTGACACTTTCAACTGAATCATACAATTACTATTTATACAAGGTAAGTTCTTTTTTGATAACTGCAACTATATTGTAATAGTATTTTATTTCAACAAATTGTTATTTATGTGATGCACTATACACAATGAATACAAATCTTCACAAAAATCCCAGTTTACATACATATACATGTAGGCCTTCATGTATTATGACAATTACAGAGATGCTTGAGAGGAATCGGGATTCTGTTTCAGTAACAGACCTTTTAACTCAAGGTCCTGTTTATCTTTAAGTTTTTACTTGGTCCCGACAACTTTGAGATTAGGAGGTTTCGACTGTGTGTGTATATATTGTATCACTAAAATTGTAATGTCGGTTCAGATTCCAACACTTGGGTTTTCATAAATGTTTATATTTTACCATAGAACAATCATTTATCATGTGAATGAATACAAGATTTGATTAAAATGTGATATATCTATTATGTAACTTTCCTTTCAGGATTTATTATTTCTTACTTAGATTACGTGCAGATAAGCTAAAGCCACTGTTGTGGTCAGCACTGAGACTTTAAGTCTGATTATGCATGTATATTAACAACAAACATTATTGTACCATATTTTTTCATATTTGTACATGTATTGCTTAAATGAAATAATCTGAAACTAGCAAAAAATCGTGTCCTGGTTTGGTATCATTTAAAATACTTTCAACCTTTACTTTGCTATATACTGCATTCATACATCATCTTAGATACCACTGAACTCAGTTACCATTAGGACTTTCTTATTTTGAAACTTTGCTTGCACAAACTATGAAAAAATTTATTTGGCATATACATGTATTCTTTAATAGTCCATCACAAGATAAATTCTAGGAATTTCATTGGATAACGTCATTGATACTATAAATAATAGTGCTTGGCCACTATTGTGACGACAGCCAGGACTGTGAGATTTTTTACATTTGTCATATTTTCCATAAAAATATAAATTTTATATATCACAAGACATGTATGTAATTTATGTGATGTACTTAACCCATTAATGACTGTTTAGGTGGACACTATGCTCTCATAGTGTTGCTTTGGATAGCAGAATGGTACCCTTGCTACAGCCTGGGCACTATTGCTTTCCCATAAAGCAACTTTGTGAGAGCATAGTACCCACCTAAATAGTCTTTAATAGGTAATTGGCAAAGTAAGAGCTTTTAATGAAATTATTTGTTTTCATTAAGTTTTTACCACATTGTTGAGAACTGCATTGTAATACTGATATAGAAAATGCAAAAAATAAAAATAAAAAAATCATTAAGACGACCTCTACAAAGAGTCCATGAATTGTCAATTCAGTCTTGATAGTTCGAGTTATTGCCATTTACTCATTTATAGCTCACCTGTCCCATAGGACCAAGGTAACTATTGACAAGGACCAAGTGAGCTATTTCCAATGGTCAGTATCTATTGTATGATAATTTTTCCTTTCAAACCACTTTTTTTAAAGGACCACTGGACAGCTTGCTCTTAGAAATGGGCTTCAAGTTTGTAAGCAAAATGCGGTTAGTACCAGTAGGAGCTCCCAAATTGGCCAAAAAGTGTTGAAATCTACTTTTTGTGAATCAATATTCACATTTCTTTCAGATTTGGTTTACATTAAAACTTATTGTTTAGTCTACAAGGTTTCGGAGAGAAATTGAAATACTGCTTTACTAGGTGTTTTCATTGACAGTGTTTATTTTTATAAAAATTGCTTATTAACTAAAATGATTGACTTTTTGTAGTCAAAGATAATGAGAAAGTTGTTGAGAAGTATCTCAGGATCACTGTGTTTTTTATTGCTTTATTAGTGTTTTATGTACACTCAACAAATTTTCAGTTATATTGTGCCTGACAGTTTTTAATAGTGGAGTAGGTCATACAACTCATTGAGTTAAAGATCACAGACAACTTAGTATACTGGATATTTTGGTCAACTTACACCCTGGTTGGAACTAACCAATGTAAAGAAGCATGATGTTTGTGAACATGGTGAATGTAACTTATGGGTTAGTACCCATATGGGATCCAAAAAGATTTTTTTTATGATTAGCATATTCTCACTGTAATCATACAATTTCACTCAGGTGACTATTGAGGCCCTTTGGGCCTCTAGTTATGTTTTTGGATAATCATATTTTCACGTATATTAAGTTACCCAGTGTGTGCAGTTCTCGCTTTTTGTTACCTCAAGTTAAATTTAGATTAATGGTTACTATTTTTTTTTGTTTTTCAGAATACTCCCAAACAGGAAGTGTATGGCAAGTCATTTGTGGGACTTTACTCTTTGCTTCAGAAGCATCGTCCATCTACACCGACCCATGTCTAAACTTTGCCTCTCTTCCATATTTTCCATAAGTTTAGCAGAATTTTACAGTAGTAATAATTTATATCAAAACTATAAGCACAATAAACAATGACACAATCAGACAAAAGCAGCAAAAGTGACAACCAACATGGTTCAAATGCAAGTCTTTCATCCTCATCATCATCTTCATCGTCAGACTCATCAAACTCTACTTTTTCCATGCCTCCTTCCCCAGACGGAGGTTATGGGTGGATCATTGTTTTAAGTGCATTTATGATTATGGTAATAAGTGATGGATTTGCCTTTGCTTTTGGTGTGATATATTCAGAATTACTTAATGTTTTCAAGGAGAGCAAGAGTGCTACATCCTTAATTGCTTCACTTTACTATGGCATTCCTTTAGTCTGTGGCCCATTGTCTAGTGCATTAGCCACCAGGTATGGGTGTCGCAAAGTTCAAATATTTGCAGGTTTATTATCCAGTGCTGGTATTTTTGCCAGTGCATTTGTAAACTCTGTAGGGTGGCTATGTTTCACATTTGGAATTGTGACCGGTTTTGGAATGTCAATTGGATATGTATCATCTGTTGTGATGGTAGCTTTTTATTTTGAAAGGAGACGTGCATTAGCAACTGGACTAGCAGTAAGTGGATCAGGTATTGGAACATTTTTGTTTGCTCCATTTTTTGAATACCTTATTGGAGAATATGGGTGGAGAGGATCATTCATTATTCTTAGTGGAGTTTCATTAAATCTTGTTGTTTGTGGTAGTTTATTTCGTCCTTTGGAATTCACACCAAAACAGGAATGGAGACGTAACTTAGAAAAATTCAAAAACTTGTCGAGAACAATTTCAAGAACTAGCCTGCCTGATCACAATCGCAGTCGTCATGCAAGCAATTCTGATGATCTTGGGTCTGAAAAATCAACAAATGACTACAATCACACTGAGCAGCTGAGTCATTCACAGGTTCAGCTACCAACATATGTAAAGAAATCTAAAGAGATTCCTGATGATTTATTGGTGGTGATTCGTAAAAATGGTTCAAATGTGCAAGAGGTTATAAAGAGATATTTTCAATGTCAGGATGAAAGTGAACAAGATATAATGATGGATCCTTCCTCTCCGAAAAGCTCAGACAAGCTCATGATCACAAGTGATGACAATGTTGTATTTGTAGACAAAGTAAACTCACAGTTATCTTGCCAGAATTCTCACTCAAAAAGCAAAAGCAAAAGCAATGGAGTTTGGCAACATGGATCTCATCCCAAGAGCCATACACAAAATGTAAAATTCTATTATCCAATGTTGAGGAAAGATTTATTTTACCGAGGAAATTTAGAAAAAGTTTCACATTATCAAAGCAGATCTACAAGTTGTCCAGAACTACACATGAAGTCGTTTGATGATGAAAGTTCAGATGAAGAAAATGACTTTTGTTTTCCAATACCAAAACTTTTAAGACTTTCAAAATACATGAAAAAAATGTTTAAGACAATGTTTGATCTTGCTATTTTAACTAACCCGGTGTTTATACTTTTTGCTGTTTCTAACTTTGTTTTGTATTTTTGGTATGATGTACCTTATGTATTCTTGGCTGACAGTGCCATTGAGCTTGGTATCAGTGAAGAAAAAAGTGCATACATAATTTCAATATTGGGAATTGTAAACACAATAGGACAAGTATTGTATGGTTTTCTGGGTGATAAAAATGTGAATTTGACTTTTCTGTATGGGTCTTCATTGATATTAGCAGGCCTTTCTGTTTTGCTTGTGCCGTTTTTCAAGAGCTATTTTGCTATGTGCACCTTTGCTGGTTTATTTGGACTTTTCATCAGTGCCAACTATTCACTTAGTACTGTCATATTAGTGGAATTTGTTGGAATGGACAAACTGACCAATGCTTATGGCTTAACAATGATGATGCAAGGAATTGCCAATATGATTGGCCCACCAGTAGCAGGTAACTGATGTGATAAATTTGAAATTTCTTTGTTATCATAAGAATTATTTTGCACTTAAATGTCAAGTAAGATGTATACCCAAGAAGTGTTTTGAATGTTATCATGTAAGTAATTAAAATAAGAAATGTTTGTGTTTACATATAAATACCACAACTTTTGAAGTACCGTTAATTAATTACTCAATACTTATACTTAATTACTTCATTATAAATTCCCAGAATCATTGCTCTGGAATATTGTGCTATTTGATTCACAGATGATTGAATGATTAAATGAAATACAGTATTTTTTTATCATATTGATAAACTTCAGTTATGGCTCATATCTGAGAGCAGCTTTCCCAACCAGACCCACCCCTTCCCCACATTAAGTTTGGTCTAGTTCCGCCTGTCTGTTTGCAGCATTTTGGTTTCACTTAACCAAATTAACCAAATTTGGAATGTTGCTTGATATCAATGGAATATATGTTATTTTTATGATGGTCAACATTGTGGAATATTTGCTAGAGTCATAGGACTTAAAATCTTTATGAATGATTTAGTTATCAGAGGTAAATTATTACTACCATCCATCTTGTTAGGTGTATTTTGAAAACTAAAAGTATTGGATCTTGCAAGAAATAATTTGGGCATGAAAATATAGCAAAGCTGCTGTTGAACTTGTACTGTATAGTCTCAAAGTTTCTATGATCTCTTTATTTCTGACCAGAACATGGATGGTTATGCTCAGGTAACATTTATTTGTACATATACAAGTATATACATGTTCTTCATTTTGGACTTGATTACAGAAAAGTTTTGAAATAATTTATACGTCCAGTAAATGATAAGAAGTTATTTAATGATTTTTCACTGGAATTGGAAATTGAACACTGTAATTTTAGATATTACTTTTAAAGTAAATGATAATTGAATGTGATATGAATTAATCAAAATTTGCATATATCATTTGTTTTCAGGAAAACTTTCAGACATATCTGGTTCCTATGATAATTCATTCTTCACGGGAGGAATATTCATTTGTCTGTCAGGTTTTCTGGTCATTGTCTTGCCATTGGTGAGATGTATGAAGAAGATTAACCACAGAAGTCCAAAACACAGTCGAACACCTGATGTTGAAAGCTCTGTGCCTAATGAAGAGATGAGTAATATACGACTTGTTGTTACAGATATTGAAACCACAGTTTAATGGTTTTATAAATGCTGTTTTTTTTGCTTTACCAGTATATAGCAGCTGAATTATACATTTATATTTTATGTTGATCATATATATAGTTAAAGTCTTTGAAATGTGTTGATTATCTTTTATTATTCATTTACACCTGAGGAAAAGACTTTATTGATCCTGATGTCATTGCCAACTATTGTTATCCATAATTTTCTTTTAGTTGTTCCCAGGAGATCATTTATCTTAATTAAACCTTCAGCACCAACATACGTTTATCTTAGTATAGCTGTTAAGTTAATTTATATTTGTATTTTGTTTATTGTAAAAATGCTGGGCAGGCTAAAACCTATGAAGAAAACATTTTGTACAAATAACTTCAATTCCTTTACCTTCATTTTCTATCATATAGAGTATAACACCTATGCAGGCTTTCATGTTTTGCTTAGAGCAGAGAAAATAAACAGCTGGAGTTGATTTTCATGTTTTGTTTATCAGCTTAATACTTTCACGTCATAGACTAAGTCTAATATCATTGTATTAATTTTTTACAACTTTTGTTGTTGTTTTTTTTAATTTTGTTATAAACTTTTATCTTTACTAGTGTAATGTTGATGATTATTTCTGATTTATTTTCAGGTAAAAATAAATCAGTTATTTTATTTTGAAATCCATAATTCTTCATGTTTTTTTGTTATATTTCTGTTTATTTTTTATTCACCTAACCCACAGAGCCATGGGAACTATGGCTATGGGCAAAAGTTTGTAGTATTTTGTCAGTCCTTCCATTACCTTTTCAATTCAAACAACTTCTTTTCAAGAACATTTGAACAGATATCAGCCAAATTTGGCATGGTGCTTGGTCCTGGGACAGAGATTCAAGTTTGCTTACAAACAGGGGCAAGTACCCTTACAGGCTAAAAAGGATAAAAAATCTCATGAACCAATGAAGTTTTCTTGCACATTGGGTATACATTATTCCTAAGTCACTCTCTATAAAGTTAACAAATGCAATTGAAATATGTTTATCAACGAACCTTTAGGGGTTGCTTCAAATGACATACGATATGGTTTTATACAAATGGCCCTTAACTCAAAACTGATTGCCTTTTTATGAAAAAAAGTAGTTAGAAAATTTCTACTTTTTGACAATGTTTCAAGGCCAAGTGGTCAAAGGTCAAGATAAAAATCACCTAAATAAAGAAAAAATATCAGTGTATTGAATCATATTTTAGAAATCAATGGTGAAAAAACAAATTTGACAGGAATTATACTGTTGTGAACATGCATAATTTTTGTGAGTGAAAAGCAACTAGGCACCCCAGAAGTGGGCAAAATGCTCAAAAACATGACTCATCTTTGTAAAATATTCTCATTAGCTAATCATCAGATTTCTTTCAATGTTGGTAGGTATGCACAATTGTAGAGTCAATTTTTATGAGGTTCTTGATTGAAAACGAAGTCTGTCCATAAACGAGCCTTTAGCAATTGCACAAAATGGGAGAAACCCCTTTTAGTTGAATTTAATATACCATTATACATAGTATTTTATATTCAAGAGATTTCTTCAACAGCTTCTCGCTGAATTCCTATTTCAGGCTTGTTAATTCTTGTATTTAAATATGATGTTTTAAAAATATGTTTAATGTTGACAGGGGTATCAGAAATGCTTTGATTATTTTTATCTGTCTTAGTTTAGTTGTTTCTTGCAGAACATCAGTACCTACCAATATGGTCTGTAAAACTGAAACTCGAGATATCCTCAGCATCTTTTTTGTTAAAAAGATTACAATGTTTTGGCAACAAATGTCTGTGTGTAAAACAATTAGGTTCTCTATGGGAAGCTAACTTATGAACCATAATACAAAATGTACTTACGAGAAATCTATAAATCAAGTTAATTTTTGTAGTTTTCATTACTTTCAAGAAGTTATTTTAAGTTAATAAATATCCATTTAATTGATATTTCTCATCTCTATGAATATATCATTGTTTTACTCAAGGAAATTATAATGTATCGTGTAGTCTGAGAGTATGTCTAAGATTGACTATACATCTTTATGAATCCTATTGCTTGTATTTCCATTGGTATTTTCATTTTATACTGTAAAAACATCTAGAAACTTAGAAAACTTAAAAAATCAAAGTGACATGTTTTGCAGCTTAACAAATTTTTGTGTCAAGATGTCATTATACTGCTATTGAAATGTCTTTGGGTTTAAAATATTACAGAATGTTTTTACATATTTTTAAGACTGACATTTGTTAAATTTTAGAGGACAAGTTAACAATATGGCAATTTGTAATTCAATATACATTATGCTAGTAAACCAATTAAAGAATTGAAGTAGTTATTTTATCTGTGATAATACTTTTTTCAAAATTTTATGAATGTCAGCAATTAATTTTTACTGAACTTCAATACACCTTTATACTCATAATATTGTGTGTATTGGTTTATCCAAAATAACCTCTTATTTTACATCTGTCCCAAATGCAGTTGTTACCAATAACAACTGATAGTTCCCTCTTATTTCACCAGAATTACTCTCCTCCTACCCAAGAATTAAAAACTTGAAATGTTTTATATGTTACTTCTACGTGATAAATATTTTGGAATTCTGTCCATTCCATTGCATGTAGTGTTGCTAAAATTCTAATCGGAGAAATCACATAAATATGATGACTTTGACAGACTGCCTACTTATATTCTACAGAAATAATTGCCAACTAAGCTATTATTGTACATCATAATTACCTGCCTTTTTAACAACATTCGTAAAAAATATACATATATTTGTACATGTTTAAAGAAAACGTAGATTCCATTTTTTCATATCTCATGCTTCAAGCATTTTTTGTTTTCACATTTTTTTTTATCTTGTTAATTTAAAATAGATAAGGAATATTGTTTCTGGATTCAATAAAAATCCAAACTGATTTAATCTGATATAAATATATATATATATATATATATATATATATATATATATATATATATATATAATTTTGATTATTTCATATATACTTTGTTATTTATTGCCTTGTTACTTTTTTTAATTGTTAGATTCTTTTATGTTCAGTGCATTATCTACCAGTTAATACTAGAATGCTGTTTTTGCCAAATTTCATTTTTACACTGAAATATTATCAGTTTGCTGCCATCAATAAAGTCCTTTTTTGAATACTTTTTAAGATGCTACCTAGATAATTTTACATATTAATTTACTTCATAGCCTGATTTTAGTTTGTGATAAAGTCAGTCCCAATAGTGTCTTACCTGTCTTTAGCTAATTGCAGTTGAATGATTGGTTAGATAATTATCAATCTTCTAAGGAGTTCACCATTACTGTTATTATCATGTTTTGTCTCACCTCTTCTTGCCCATGTTTAGTTGTCAAACGAATCAATTAGTGTTTCTCTTGTTTAGAAATTCAAAACTGACCAGTCAACAAGTTTGATAGTCTTGTAAATTATAGACTGAAACAAAACTGCATCTTACTATTTACTTAAACAATATTTCACAAAGACACACACAGCTGTATATACACGTCTATCTGTATTATATGTATTATATTGATACGAGATATAGTTATCTTTTCTTCTTGTACAGCAGTTAAGCATCATTTTATTTTCTCGTGATATTTTATTTGTTTTATTCTTGATGCATAATTACAAAGTTGATAATATTTACCCAAATATACTCGTCTTTTATACATAAGAATCACAGATTTACTAATCAAACAAAGTAAGTTGTCATATTAGTTCTTGTAGATAAAGAGTGTTGACTAATTGCCAATTATGTGGTAATTTTCAGTACTCTTTTTGTACTTTCAGTGTTAAAATATGCAAATTTGTACACGTCGATATTTCAGGTACTATATGATAGTGAAAATTTTGACAATAAAAGATTAAATTTTATATACATGTATGTATCAATCGGCGGTATTTTACCATGGTACATAGTTACTGTTATATTCTACAAATAAATTGGCCACCAAAACTTGATAAACTATTAAGTGTGAGTAAAACACAAGTTAAAATATCCATAACTTGACACATAAGCTTATTTTCTTTTTCGTCATAGAAGAACCCGATGATCAATACAGTCCACATATCTACTATATAACCCATTTTTCTTATCCAAAGCAATATTTATATGGCGCTCCATTCCAAATCCACGCATATGTCCCAAGTAGTATTTTATTACATTCCAGTTTATTGAACTTGTTATTCCTGGAGTACAGTTTTGCGTATACAGAACACATATTCGAAAAATTACTATTGTGAGAAAACAACCCTGCTAATCTATACAGTAACTTTTGAATTGGTCTCATCAATGCGTTATACTAAGTTTGTTTTCTAGTTGATTGCATGCTATCACTGATGTTTTCTGTAAGTGTAAATCAAAGTTTGACTCCATAATGTGATATTAATGTATTTATTTGTACATATTTGTTAGTTAAATCTTTTAATTGTGGTGTTTTAGCGTGAGTAGATAATATGTTTAAAACATTATGACAGCACAAATTGTTATATAAGATGTAATCATATTTGTCCTGATTGTTTTTCCGTGCGCAAAGGTGTTCAAGTGCAAAATGATAATGTGATATTTTGGTTTGAATATTTGTACCGATGGAATTCATTGTTGATAAAAAGGTAATATATAAATCTTAGTTAGATAATGATGAATTACGTTGATGCTTAGTGTCTAGGTATACACCAACAGGCTTTCTAAAAATTTAACCACTTTTAAAGGGCAATAAATGTAATGTTTGTTGACTTTAATTAATGGTTAAAAAATTATACATGGTCAAAATACACCCACTCTTTGTACAATAAGGCATACAAACTTATTGACGCGATATATAATTAAATTAATGTTCTAAGACATTTTAGGGACATCAGATAGTATGGGATCAATGTAAATATCGAGGCGACTCCCAGTAAAGTGTTAATATTAGGACAGTTTAGGGACATCCGATTGTATGGGATCAACGTGAATATCAAGGCTACTCCCAGTAAAGTGTTAATATTAGGACAGTTTAGGGACATCCGATTGTATGGGATCAACTTGAATGTCAATGCTACTCCCAGTAAAGTGTTAATATTAGGACAGTTTAGGGACATCAGATAGTATGGACATCCGATTGTATGGGAACGTGAATATCAAAGCTACTCCCAGTAAAGTGTTAATATTAGGACAGTTTAGGGACATCCGATTGTATGGGATCAACGGGAATGTCAATGCTACTCCCAGTAAAGTGTTAATATTAGGACAGTTTACTTCAAGGACATCCAATAGAATTAGATCTACGTTAATTTCAAGGTTATTCCTAGTAAAGCGTTAATATTAAGACAGTTTAGGGACATCCGATAGAATTAGATCTAAGTGAATTTCAAGGCTACTTCCAATAAAGTGAAAATATGGGGATATTTTAGGGACATCGTGTAGTATGAGAGCTACGTGCATTAAAAGACTACTTCAAAATAAATGTCAAAACGTGTTCAAGAATATCCTAATTTTCAAAATATCCACATTTGATAGGCACATTATTATTCATATAGGTTTTTCGATTATTGATATAGCATTTCATTTACGTTAACATTTATCAAGTTGGTCGTTCTAGAAAGAAAATATATTTATTATAATTTTGTTTTGGCAACTTGTTATTTGTTGATCAAAACGTTAACGCAATTTGATATTTTGTATACATGAAAATCCCTGTATGTTAACTTAGTGTTTTAACATAATCTAATTTACAGAGTTCAATTACAAATGCTATTCTGCAACATGTTAGATGTATTTAGTTTATGTTTTTACTTAATTAAAGATTACCTTTTTATCATGTTTCAGTTTTTGAATCCTGTTTTTGTATGTAACAGAACTGCTTGTAACAGCAGGTATTTAATCAAATTCCGTTTGCAGCAGAAAGATGATAACACCTATCGCTTTTCTTTAGTGTCTTTCCGTGATAATATATATTTATTTTCTAATGACAGACGTTATTTGTTATTCAGTCTAATTACGCAATTATCGCTAGTGTAAACAGATGACTTTCGCACTGAAACATCGTTATTAATGCACAAAACTTGCCCATTCCATTATTTCTGAGATTTTCCATATTGTTATATATATTGTTGATTACCCCAAGTGGTGAAAACGTACCCAGTTTTTCTATATAACTTAACGTTTACACGCTTAACGTGTAAAGGTCTGGTCAATAGTATCAAGCATATTACTGAACAAATCTATGAAGTGAAATATAAAATAAAAATTTTAACCGACAAAGTAAAAACAAATGTATCATGATCCGGAAAACGAAAAGGCATGACCAATTTCCCCTTTTCCTGAAATCAAAATTTTATATTTATACACTTGTGCATGTGTCCAGGTCGTGTTTTTAAAAATTAAATCCATGCAAATGTAATAATAAAATTGTGTAGTGCTATATTTCATATCATAATATATTATGTCAGCAGGGTTTCCATAAATGGGAAATTTGTCTCGGAGCAGAAGCTTTAAACAATTATTAATGAATAACTCTGTTTAATAATAAAATGTTATATATAAGTGGTATGTAGTAGTAATATTCACTTACTAAATACTGTGGGTAATTGTATCAGGACAGTCCGAATATACACACGTGCGTGCACACACGCTCAGACACTTACATGTACACGCACAAATAATAAATGCACAATTATACAACAGTTGTTTGGTTACTGACTACTATATTATTCATTTTAATATCATTAACAAATGCACTGTTGTACTTATGATGTTATTGTATGTTTCCTCTCCTAGTTTTGATTTTTGATATATTTAAGGTGTACAAAATACTTACAGTTTTATTCTGTTCGTGTGGTGACTTTGGAATTGTACACAAGTGTTACAAGTTTTTTGTTTGTATTCATTTGTTGTGTTAATACAGTAATTGATGTAAATTTACTTATTTGTGTACTTGTTTTTATTAAACAGGCCTAAATATGATTACCACTAAAGTCGCTTATCATTGAAGGTATTTCATCGCCCTCATGTTTTCTCGAAAAAGCTAGTTTTGCATAATGGTGAAGTTGCATTCATACTTGAATACAAAATTGAGGTTTTTTTTATTGTATAAATTGACCACATTTGCTACGCATGAATGATTTTATACATAACTTTTTAACTCATAAACCCCCGAAAAACAATGGACTCTTCTGTAAATCAATGACTTTGACCTGTCCAAAATTGTCTTTAGGGGTGAATGGGTTAAGGTACATTACAATACCTTTTTGTTAAAAATCACTCAACGTGTTGTTTTAAAAGTAGTTTCCCCTTTTACGACGCACAAGGTGAAATAGAGCTACAGTTTTTTTGAAGCATTATGATTTTATATTCAAAATCTTTAAACTTCAATTTAAAAAAAATCGCTGACTTAATAGGGTCCAATTGATGATGTTTATGTTGTTTCATGGCGATGAAATCGCAGAATATTTTGTACTTATGAAAAATGACAATTCCAACTTTATGAAATGCTTTGCAAGAACCCCTACACATGGATTCTATCAGCGTAATGAGTTATTCGCTATATTACGAAAACCTGACAAATTAATCGTTCCAAAATAGTCTGGGCCTGAAGTCACCAAATTTACTCTGTACTCAAGCTCAACTAACTTATCATGATTTTAAGGTAATGACACGCAAAATTAATTCTGTAACTTTATATGTTTGTATATTGACAACATACAGTTGTAATATAAAAAGTCTCGGATACCAAGGTATAAATCATTAGGATGTCCAGGATAAAGATACAAATTTGGTAAAGAATGGACAAACACGGACCTCTTGAAATCAAGAGGTGGGGTCAGGTGTCATGGAGGAGTAAGCATCCCCTTTCGACCAGTCACACCCGCCGTGAGTCCAGTCAAATTAAAATGAAATACGTGAGGAACGAATCCTCGTCGTAATTGGTACAGACGTCTCAACAACCGCCATAGAACAGGTAACTCAACATTTCACTGAGTGAAACAGAGTAGTCGCAAAAAAACTATTATACCGACCGTTAAATTCCCGGAACGTATTTTCGATATCCTTGTGTCACTAATTTGTCAGTGAGTTGTTAACCTCTGCGTATGAAATGTTCATATGTTGAACACGCTCTTGCATATCTGATCATTTGTGAAATATAAACTCCACATGCGAGTGATTGTGGGATATTACTACTTAAATGTGGAAAATTAACGATGGGAAAGCCGAAATCGTAGCGTTTGTCGTATAGCTTAGTTGTTAATTTTCCGTCTGTGTCTATAGTTAGTAAAATGTCTAAGTATGAAGCGTGTGTGTTTGATTCTGTTTTATCTTTAATTTCTAGTTCGCTGGGATACATCGTATTACTTTATTAGTAATCACAGGAAACATCAAGCGCGAAGATCTAATTGTAGAATATAATTGTCTATATTTTTACATCAATATCTTCAAAAGTTTGCGAATGAAAACGAAATATGTTCATATACTAGCCACTAGGGGACGCTGCAGTATTATAGGATACAAATAACTTTATTATTAAATACTGATTGACTTTGTATACAATGGGAGTGATTTCCCCTTTTTAATGGATTTTGCAAATTTTTGTCTGGTTTGGTCATCACCTTGAAAAGTATAATAGATAGAGAGAAAGTGGTAGAAGCACATCTGTTCGGCGTGGTAAGATTAACAGAAAAGTCAACAGGGCGGAAATTGTCAGGTTGAAGCTTATTAGAGTTATTTTAAGTGCATTTTAGGTCACCTGAGGATTTTAAAGGATGAACGGGTGTTGGCAGGAAATACCTCTTTTTAAAACTGCATAATGTTTTTCAAATGAGTTAGGACCCAAAGGTACTCTAAAAGAGGTCAAAACTTGGTAAACCTTTAAAAGAATTTCTAAGTAAACAGAAAATGTCCATTTTTTATCATCATCATTTAGAATGCAGGTGAGCGTCGTAAAGCCATTGGGTTTCTTGTTCGTTCTTGTTATCGAGGTATACATAACTGATTGTAACTCGTATAATTACAGCGCCCTCTATTCACTATCGTTTCTCGAGGTTAATGGAGCAATCGGAGATCTGTGGATATAACGATTGGTATTATTCGAGTTAAATTAATTAGGTTTTTTGTTTTACTTCTGGATTCCGTTTTAGACTGCAATGATGTTAGCTCCTAGTCGTTCAAGAGGCAATAAAATGATTAAACTGTCATTTGACAATACAAGGCTGAAATCGTCAAGTCCGTCGTATATTTTGTCATGTTCTCGTTTTGACTACAAGTAGGAGACGGATATTTAGTAATACGCTCCTTAAGGCTTGATATATTGCGCTGAAATAATGTAAAACTATTTTCGTGCAAAACCGCACTAAGAATCGAATAAATTCAGATCATTTACAGCGAATTGTACGAGTATACAAAATTGTTTCAGATGTTAAATGGCTATTTGAGAATGCACTTCATATTCTTCTGTGAACCGCAATAAACTTCAGAATTTCTTTTTTTGTCTTGCCAACTCAATCGAAAGATGGAAAGATTAACGCAGAGAGAGAGAGAGAGAGAATAAAATGAAGTATTCCAAATATTCAAGACGACATTCAAAGCAAAAATATCCAATAGTTTAAATATCTGCCTTATACAATGTATCTACATTTCCTGCAGTAATCTTTCATTGATCCAGTGTTTATCATGACTGTGATAAATATTGATTCGCCAGAATCGAAGTTCCCCATATGACGTTAAACAGGGGTTTATCTTCATTCTTAATATGACGTCACATCAATATATATCAGTCAGACCTTATTATTCTAACGTGAACTCAGCTGTTCCATCAACACGAGACCGATCACATTAAAGACGGAATGTTTTATTTTTCAATATGAAAGCTGTATGTAAAACAATAGAACGCTTCATCTTGTCAAGAGTGTATAGGCTATATCGTCAATATGGATGTTGACCGATCACTGGGTTACTGAAAGATAGCCTATCCATGGCGGCCTAGCGTTCAATTATATATATATATATATATATATATATATATATATATATATATATATATATATATCAGCGGGAAAAGACACAGGACTGTAGTTTAGTAGTAGCATTTATAGATCCATATGCAAAATATTATGTTGCATTATATACATCATTATTTAACATAATGCAGTCTTTCAGTTCAAACATCAAATTACGGAATATGTCCATTATGGTTGATACGAAATGCCACTGAAAGTAAGGGGGTGCAAAATATTCCACAACTTTAATAGCGTGTATGACCGCCATTTTTACCGATGCATTTTTCACACCTACGACGCATTGAACGAATAAGGTTATGCAGAAATGTCTGGGGAATGTTCCGCCATATGCGCAATAAAGAAGGACGCAAAGCGTCCAAGGTAGCAGGGGGGTTTGGGTCTTGTCGTAGACGTCGTTTCATTTCATCCCAAACATGTTCTATAGGCGATAAATTCGGTGACATCACAGGTCAGGGTACTGCTGTAGATAGTCACTAACATGCGATGAGCAGTCGTGCGTTGTCTTGCTGCAGAATGACGTATCGCGTATACATACCTTGCCAACGTCACACGCGGGAGTCCTGATCGTGGGCGGTCCCGGACGCTTCCTGTTTGCTAATATCGTCTTCATAAAGCATTTACAGTGTTAATATGAACTCCAAACAGCCTTGTCACATTGCTTTGAGACATCCCAGCTTCCACCATCCCAATAGCACGGAAACGACCATTTTCAATAATGCTCTCTCAATCAAAATTTTATTCCGAAATCCAATGTTTTTCTGTTTCAATATATCAGGTTTCCATAGAATACTGTCAATGAATGCAAGAAATTCTAATCGATCACCAACAACGTGTCGCTTATGCTCTAAACTCCAGAAAAGCGTTCTGTGGCCATCAAGCCGAATCGAACGCGATATTTATTCTTAAAGGCATAGTTTAATATACTGAACAAGTGTTTAAGTACTCAAACACTCGTTTAGTATACTTTAAGTGTTAGTTTATTAAGCTTTAAGCCATCCGGCTTATCAGCATAAATACATATACAATATAATATAAACACGGATATCATAAATCACATTTACAATCAATATTTAAATACTATAAGTGGAGTGTAAGTTGGAGGCTGAACACTAATTTTGCCTCGACCTTTCCCCCAAAGCTTTTTTCAAGAAGATTGCTAAATTACACAATTGTTTCTTATTGTGAACAGATAACAGCTGTATTAATTTGAACATAGAAGGTCTATGCCAATAGTACTTCTTCTGAATTGTGTATAAAAAGGTCATACTAAAAATGAAATGATACTCATCTTCTACCTGGTTACAATTACAATTATGACAAATTCTTTCTGACCTTGGTGTGTTATTGTATCTACCTTTTTTTTAATAAATCATGTGCAGACATTCTAAATTTAGCTAGCAAATAAGTATATAGATTGGGCAATGATTTACGTAAGTAAAATTGTAGGTAGAAGGTATCTTGTAAATACCTGTACAACTGACATTTAGTTGAATTTTCAAAAAATGTGTTCATTTCTTGTATGAACATATCGTTCAAACGAACTTTAACATTTTCTAGAAAAGGTTTTTTGACAGGACTTGTCAGTTAATTCATTTTCAAAATCATTGATGTAGAGGGAGAAGAGAAAGGGAGATAATCCCTCTCCCTGCATCAATCCGTGTTCAGTACTGAAGAAGTCTAATAACTCAAACTTATATTTAACACAGGTTTGTATATTACTATACATTGACTTAATAATACTATTCATTTTCCCACAGACACCACTTCGTGCTAACTTATAAAAATAGTTTGTGTCTGTTAACACTATCAAAGGCTTTGCGATAGTCAACAAAGCAACAGTATAATTTCTTTTTATTGACCAACATTTTATTAATAATACCATTCAATGCAAATACTGCATCTGTTGTGTCAAAACCAGGTCTAAATCCAAACTGTGCATCAGATATTACACTATTACACTCTGACCACTTCAACAATTTTCATTTAAAACAGAAGTGAATAATTTTGACAAACAGCTGACTAGTGTTATCCCCCTATAATTATTTGTGTCATTTACATCATCTTTTTTGAAAATAGGTTATAACAATACCTTGTGACCAACAAGATGGGAAAAATTCCACCATCAAAAATAACATTTAACAATCTTGTCAAAAAAGGAACAAATATGCCCTTAAAATTTACAAAGTATTTATTCAATAAATTGTCTATCCCTGGTGTTTTATTTGACTTGACTTTTTTCAATACACTCAATACCTCATCTTGACTAAAGTAATAACTTGATCCAGTTCATCAAAAATACATTCATCTACATCACTAACATTAGTTTCAAAATTTTCATCAACACCAAAAACATCCTTAAAATGGTCACGAAAATCGGAGACTGTTAATTTCGTACACATATTATTTTTCGACTTCCGTCTAAAGAGGCGAAAAAAATGCCTAGCATTACTTTTTCTCAAAAAATTTAACCTATTGCCGTCCATCCTAATATATTTCCTTCTCACTCTGACTTCATCTTTTGTACTTACGTTTGTTGTTAACCAGTTCAAGTCTATTTTGTCTATTACGTTCTTTGTTAAAAGATTTAAGGGAGCTTAAGTATATATTATACAACGTTTTACATTGGTTATCAAACAATGGCATGTCTTCACTGACGTTTTTTTATCACGAACAGATTTACATGAAATACTGAAAGTTTTCTTACAATAAGGACTAAAAATCTCATCTATAATAGAAGCAATATGCTTCACACTGTCACCTATAGAGCTCTCATTATTAACAATGTTATCTGTGATACTGTTTAGGACCCCCTCCCTCATATTCAGTTCATGCTTAACCCGATCAACATTCATATCTTGTCATTTATATACAAAACCTCTGGCAACATTGCTATTTTCAACAAAATTGTGAACATCACTAACATACATATCAACACTTTTTACAGTATTCATACAAAATTCTACTGGGGCGTGATCCGACCAAACGTTGAAATCACATACATGTAAACTTGTTATCAAATCGATATTATTCTTATCGACAAGCACATAATCGATTACACTTGCCCCTAAATGATTGAAAAAAGTGAATTTCCCCTTTTCATCCCCTATAACTCTCCCGTTACACACCCGCATACCCGAAGATTTACATAAATCCAGTAACTTTCTTCCGAACGTATTAACAAGCTTGTGACATGTTTTAAATTTTGAATTTACTCGGGGGGGGGGGGGGGGGGGGGGGGGGGTAAATACAAAAATTAAAACATGACAAAGTTGTCATTTTTAATTTTTGTAATTACCCCCCCCCCCCCCCTCAGAGTAAATTAAAAAATTAAAGCATGACACTTGTCTTCGGAAACCCTTTGTGTTACGTTTGCATCACTATCATAGTTAAATACATTAGACAATCTATCCAACAGTGGCTTAGCTACACTATCCAATTCGTTTCCCCGATTCTGCTATTAAGATCACCTGCTATAACAACAATACTAAACTATGCCTTTAAGAATAGAGAGCGGTCAAAGAATACCTTTTTATGTTTTTATTTAACTATTAAGTATACACATTTACTTTTTCCCGCTAGAATATATACAGTGGCGTGGGAAGCAAACCAAAAGTGGGTTTTTTTCATGTGCCTTTTGATTATGCAATAAATATATACAACTGGCAGGCCTATAGAAAAATAATTTTCTGACCATTTTTAATAGAAAAATTAAAGGTTTTACACCTATTTTATCAACTTTATGGGCACACTATACCTGCTCATTACGCAAAATTTAAATTGTTAATCATATTCAGCGAACTTAGCGAAGCACTAAAAGTTTGAGAATTTTGTTTTAATTTTCTGACTTTTTATAGAAAAATTAAAGGTTTACAGCTATTTTATCGACTTTGAGGACACGCTATCCCTGCTCACTGCGCAAAATTTCGTCTTGCATTAATTGTGAGGTAATACTTATTTAGGGGTCGTGTTTTACGCATCTAATAAAAACAATATTTTGTTTTGACAATTTGAAAGCCCGTTCTTTGAATAACTCAAATAATTGCAGCTCTATCGTTTCTCGAGGAGCAACCGTCCTGTTAATGGAGCAATCGGAGATCGGCGGAATATAACGACTGACATTATTAGGGCTATACGTAGAAGTGTAATTTTTTATAGTCCGGACGCAAAAATACGCCTAGTAGACATGATCTGCTATCAAATCATATTGATTTACCTTCTCAAAAGAAGGTTGGATCAGCAAAAAAAGTTATTTAAAATCGGGGAAAAAATTTGAAGACATTTAATTTTGACCGTTTATCATTAAAAATATTTCGTTAATAGAATAATTCGGAAGCCAGATGGGGTATTCTCTAGATTCTAGACACACAATCACTGTTTCCTCGTGGCCCAGCTGTGTATCTTTACCAGAAAAGCCCACAGACACATTGCGACACTTTTTTATTCCGGTCAAATATTTCATTAAATTGACAGACTTATTAAGGGTGGGGGGACAAGACGCTGTACACGTGCAAATGGTGCGTTCATTATTTGTAAAGAATTGGATGGATATCATTGATGATTAAATTTTCAGGTCTTTAGCTGATAATAATGTCGTTTAAAAATTTCCAATTTCATTTCATTTCCGATTACATTGTCGTGTACTTAAAAATTTTTTTGAAAGTGAATAAACCACAATAACACAAGGGAAAATCGTATACATTTTGATCCAATGCAAATTTTGCTGTTTACAAATAGATTTATATTCATACATGCTGAGAAAACGCAAACGAAAATATCTTTACCGATATCTAGGGCAAACCAAATCTACCAAATCGAAAATATACAGATAAAGCCATAGTGAATCTAGGATTAGTTAGAGGGAAGGAAGAGTATTATAAATATTTTCGCCGAGGGGGAGGGGTTGACAAGACGAAAATGGTGCGTTTTTTATGTAGTGGTGTAGGAAGCAAATCAAAAGGTGTTTTAAAGGGGTTAGGTTTGAGGCTGGTGTCATTAATCAAACTTGTTTATACTTTAAATTTTAAACTTAAATTAAAACTGTTTATGCATTGCATACCTGGTCAATAGTAGATCTAGAGTGATGATTTTTTCAACTTGGAGTGGTGTAAATCTTTAATAAACTTATGAACATTTTTGGAAATTTGTCTTTAATTTTTCTACTTTTTATAGAAAAATGAAAGGTTTTACACCTATTTTATCAACTTTAGGCGACATCTCCCTCATCACTGCTTATATTTCTAAGTGTTGGATTATTTGTGGAGCAATATTTCATTAGGGGTAAGGTTTTACGCATCTTTCAGATATATTTATTTTTTAAATCTGGAATCCCCTTTTTCTGCATTCAGACGCGAAAATACGCATAGCAATCCGCTAATAAACCACTTTGATTATCCTTCTCAAAAGAAGGTTGGATCAGCACATCAAGTTTCTAAATTCGGGATAGAACTTTGGCCTAGTATCCCCCATGCATTGAGTTATGACTCTTTATCGTTAAAGATATCGTTGATGGATTAATTTGGTAGCCCGATGAGGTACCATTTCCCCGTGGTTCAGGTTTTTATACCGACCAAATATTGCATTAAACTGACATACGTATCATTTATCAAAATTAAATTGGGTATAAGCAAACACAAATTCCCCTGACCCCCCCCCCGCCCCCGCAAATTCTCCATACGACACAAACACACTTCTCCCCCCCCCCCCCCCCCCCCCGTTTCAAAAGTTGGGACACGTGCCCCCGCTGCCCCTTGTCCTACGCCCTTGATAACAGATACCAAAGTATCATCCCTCGCCACAACCGGTACATACATACGACTCAACAATCGCTACCGAACATTATACCGACCGTAAAATTTGCAGAACCTTGTAAGCTACAAGGAAAAATGCACACGATAAAGAGTAACAGAAACTATAGTACAGTTCACCCTAAAACTTTTTTGGTATAAATTTGATTTTCTCATAGAAATTTGAATGTAATTAATAGTAAGTGAATTGTCCAATTATAATTATACAAAATATCATTATACACGGTAATATTCTTTCATGAAAAATGCCTCGGGACTTGATAATACTTCATTCATGGCAATAAAGATTTAAAGATATGAAAAATAATCTTTTTAGAATATAAACGTAATGTAAAAGTAGTGTCAGGTAAAGTACAAACATTATCACCATTGTAACGGAAGATTGAACTAATATACATTTATATGTTTTGACATTTTGACACTTCTAGATTAAACGAAATCGTACACCTTACCTGATGCCGTAAAAGTGTTTACTAAGATACTCAATATCATAAAAACCTATATCATCTGTACTTACGTTTCTGAGTTTTAGTTCTCTTATATTACGGCCAATAATCGATTTGTTGCCAAATTTCACGTTTGTGTCAAGTTTTCCATATAGAACAATAACATCAAATCTTAAATACTTTTTGGGTGGTTGTGTTGTTGTTTAACGTCCCACTCAAGACTCTTTCACTCATTTGGAGGCGTCACCAAAAGCCGATTATGGGCTTCAAATGTTTGCCTACGCTTGGTACAAACGGCCATTGAGCAGTGGCGGTTCTTTAACGTGCCGACACCTACTGTGACACGGGACCTCGGTTTTTGTCTCATCCAAAGGAAAAGAATCCGACCTGCCGACGGCTGGACCCGAACTCACGACCTCACAATCAAGAGTCAGGTCGGCTGAAATACCGATTAGTAAGACTGCGCAGTTTTTTTTATCATCAATCTGTTAACAAGCGATTAGTATCAAGGAAAAAATAAAAATTATCTCGTTATTACGATAAAAGATATCGTAATTACGAGAAAATTATGTCGTTATTACGAAAACAGATTTCGTTATTATGAGATAATTATGACGTAATAACGACAAAAGATCTCGTAATTATGTGATAATTATGTCGTTATTACAAGAAAAGAAATCGTTATTACGAGATAGTTTTCTCGTACTAACGAGAAAAGATCTTGTAATTACGAGGTAGTTAGAGATAGGAAATTATAGTTAATTATCTCGTAATATATATGATAACTCGAAATTTCGGAATAATGATTCGAAATTTTAAGTGTATATGTTTCATTATATGTAATATTTTCATCATTTTGATAATAAAAACAAAAACATGAAATTTTATTATTCTAATAATGACCAAATTTGTCTAGCTCATTGGCAACGATGGTTGACATAAGGGTTATATCGACATCCAATTAATTGTTATAATGAGTTAATTAAATTCTCATTAACTCATGTAAACATGACAAATTTTCTTAATTTTACTTGATATATATATGAATATTTGTCCAGATATTGAGATAAAGTTAATCAGTGTTATATGATCAATCGCTAAGGTTCAAGATTAAGATTAATTCCAATGGCTTCACGTAGATATCTGACCAGTTGTTGTGCCGACCAGAACTGAATGCATCTATCAATATCACTCTAAAATTCAAAGTAAATAACTAAAAATTTTATAAATTAACTGGATATTATATATTTTTACACATGGCAGCATTACTCTTCCGTAGAATTATGACCGCTGTCGTATAATAATCAAAATGCGTCCGGCCGGACCGAAAATGTCCGAGTCTCGATAGTTTCCTATCCCCAATTATCTCGTAATAACGAGATCTTTTCTCGTAATAACGACATAATTATCTCGTAATTACGAGATTTTCTCTCGCAATAACGACATAAGTATCTCGTAATTACGAGATCTTTTCGCGTAACAACGAGATAACTATCTCGTAATTATGATATCTTTTCTCGTAATAATGACATAATTATTTCGTAATTACAAGATCTTTTCTCGTAATAACGAGATAACTATCTCGTAAAAACGAGATAGTTTTATTTTTTCTTTGATACAAATCGGCATTAGTAAAAAAACTGATGAAATACAAAATAATCGCTTTGTTCGCAGTAAAAAAGAAGCAGTCTGATCAAATACGTTTTTCATAGTTTCTTATGTTTATTTTTGACTTGTCGAAAAGAAAACACACTTTCAAAAAAAACATTTTGATAAAATAAAACATGGAACATGATCTTAATCAAATACAATGCTATGTATAAATATAAAAAGTTCATGTTTTCTTTCGAAAGTCTGTCATACACATCAATTATCGAGATTGGCATCACATGACGCAAACCTTAGAAATATTTTTGTGTCTAAATTAAACATAATGAGTCAATAAAAATGTAAAATTCGTCATTACTAGTCGTTCCCGCACCATCATCAATTATCTAATCAGCTAAATAACGTTATGTACAATTTGTGAAAGCAAAGCTTGAAATTCGTTTTCACAATTACAATTCTTTATAACAGCTTCTGAACTTCATAACATGTTATAACGAATGATCAATGGTTGAATAAAATAGCTAATTCATAATTAAGTATCTGTTTTTAAAAGTTGCGACTGTAGTACTGAATGAAAATCAATTAATAACAATGAGAATGTTTAAGAAACTTATAAAGTTAATGAATTTTCATAAATCACAGTAAAGAATACGGCAAAAATACTATTTCGCCATTATATAAATCCCTTTGTATGTTTATCAAAGATGGGGCAATGCTTGGCATACTAGTACATACAATAGGTATAAATGCAGTACAACCATTTAATGCAATCAAAGCTATCGTTCTTTTGACAAAATATTTCCGTTCCGCGGTTCCTCACAATCGTATGCAGTTTCAAAGCAAACACTATGGAAACATCACTTTCGGTTAAGCAGATCATTGTATGATTTGAAATATGGACACCATGCAATAATAGATGATAGTTTTGAAAACAGCCTACAGGTAAGTGATGCCAATTGTCATTTTTACAAGAGAGACCATTTATCTAAACTTAATTCCTAGCAGATGAACCAAAACAAGATAACAGTATAATTCGTAAAATTACCTAAATGGGATGGACCTTGCCCGCTTTTCAGTTGAATCTGGGTCCCAATGGCCCATGGGTCCCCAGTCTCGCCTATAGATTATAAATATCCTCTTTACGTGAAAAAAACTTTTCCTTTTAAACGAAATTATTTAGAAGCTGTACACAGATGTCCATAGTTTTTTGTGACATCGTCTAGGCCTATATAAGATTTACGTGTTTCATTTTAGTTGCTGAAATCTTTTAATGAAAGTAATTGTTGTAAACACTTTGTTTTGGCTAGAGTATCACATAAAAACAAACGACCAAATTTCCATTAATTTAAACATATCAATTAATAAAAAATCTGTTCCCAAAAACAACCATAAAGAAATTGATTTTTGTAAAATATGAAAATTAAGTAACCTATATAAATTTCATATAATGTATTACATTATGTTCCCAGCTTTTTGATTTGTTTTCTTTATTCCAGGGGTTTTCAAAGAGACCAAAAGTGGGAACATGATAATTAAAATTATGACAGGAATATTACCCATTAGCCCAGCATAGAAAAATGGGGCCCCGGGCCCAACTTTCACCCTGGGCCCAGAAGAATCTAACCAACCTGGGCCCGACAAACACCTAGGAAAAGGCGCCCCAGTAAAGAAGTTTCCCCCAAATGACAGCACGCTTCTCCCCTATCGCAGGTTTAGCTATCTATCCGTTTCCAATCCTACAACTAGAAATCTATCAATCCATATTTAGCCAAAGACTAATAGATCAACTTTAATTTTTGGTTAAAAATAAAATAATTGAAATCGTGAAATCTGGTATTAATTAAATACATTCAAATCTTTATCGATTTATTTCATTCATAGGCCTACAAAGTTGAGAAAAATATTTTAAAAACGTATCTCCGATTTGCTAATTGATGGCAATCATTAATTTAAAGTCTGTTGGTGCAGCGTAGATACCTCAAAACTTCAACGTCTGCAAAAATAAATACATGTATTTTACTTTTTCAATTATTCAAGAATATGACACTTTCATATCTAGACTACATTATGTCAAACACTTTTTGAAAGCACTTATAATTTCTATTTTGAAATCCGGAAACAAGAGGGGGGAATTCTATCCCAGGGCGATTTTTTCCCCCAGGGGAAAACTCTATACTGATTTGGTATTGCGAGTGAAATATTATGTGTTGGGGCGCCTTTTCTCCCCATGGGGAAAGTCTAACCCTAACCCGGGGGACTATGCCGGGGAAAAGTCTATGCAACAACACCAGTCGAGCTGAAAAACAAAGTTACATAATCAATTAAATTCACCTGTAATTCAGCGAAATCGATGCAAAATATTAAGTTATCATTTCACTGGGACATGACACAAGAACATCATGGTCGGGGTAAGTAAAACTTATTAATGCCCTCAGATCTGAAAATATTATTAACTCGGCGATGTAAAAAATAATTCTTTCCATAAAGATACTGAGAGAGAGAGAGAGAGAGAGAGAGAGAGAGAGAGAGAGAGAGAGAGAGAGAGAGAGAGAGAGAGAGAGAGAGAGAGAGAGAGAGAGAGAGAGAGTTTAACAATTTTGCGACGCACGCCGTGACATAAACTCTTTCAAGTTTTTTAGCACAGGAACTACAAGAAATAACATTCCGGTAATCATTACGCATGATCCAGCTGCGAAGAATGTGTTGTTGTATGTCCCAGAAATGTCAAACAGCAAACCTGAAAATATCAAAATTATATAATAATAATAATAATAATACATGTAATAATAATAATAATAATAATAATAATAATAATAATAATAATGCATTTGAAAAATATTTTTCTTGTTTGAACTGATGTGGCAGATGGAGTTTTAGATGAATAACATTGGTACAAATCGCTCTATCCAGGAGCCCGGTGTAATTCATGTACTGAGAGCGCAATAAATGCAGAATTCGAATGACTATAGTGTAACAATCATTATCAATGGAACAATCGTTACGAAGATTTTGTGGTTTCCAATGAGGCCATATAATTATATCTTTCTTTATAAAGTCATTAAAGCACTGACCGAGAACAAATAAAATGGTCAGCCATCGAACCTGTTACGTCATTTAAAAAGCCGTATCAACGTACGCTATGTTCTAAATAAGGAGAAATGAAGGATGGCTGGCGCAAAAAGTCTTAATTCGAACAATATTTACAACACAGAAGTGATCCGCAAAGCACTATAAATCAAATTAGAATATGATTTTTTTATTTTTCTGTTGATTCACAAAACATGCCAGAAAATCGTGTAGTTGAAAACTGTAAATCAACAGAAATTTAATAAATATTCAAATTGTATGAAACAATGTTCTTTACATTTTATTGATATGATCTTTCCCTCTTTGCATATAAGAAATAATCATGATGTGGAATTTATTACGTCCAATTACTTGAAACTGAAAACCGTTTTGGTGAAAAATACTTGATTACCTGCTACAGGCGGACCAATCAAATTAGCGGTGCCTTGTAGAAACATTAGAATCCCAAATGCATCAGTCAATTTGGATAAACCAAGAATATCACAAATTATGACGGGTACAAGTGCTTCTGCTGCTGCTGAAAAAATTCCAAAGAATGCAACCAAAATCGCCGATGGAATGAAAGTCGTAAACAATGGGACGATTACAAGAGAAAAGCCACAAAAGAGCATGGACACACAGTATAAATATGATCGATTTATCCATTTCCTATCCCCTAAGTATCCATAGATTATATTAGCCACTGTGTGCGACACTCCTATAACTGCGACTAAGTATGACGCTCGCTCTTCTGTCTCTCCAAGTTCCGTGGCGCGATCAACAGTGAACACATATGGAACATCATACCAAAAGTAAAGGAAGAAATTGGACGCAGAAAATATAATGAATTTCCATTTAGTTAAAACGGACACATCTATAAACGACTTGTTCAGTTTATGACAGCAATTGACACGTTTTGAGACTTTAATTCTAGAGGAAGCTTCGGGATAATTTTTGGCGACGCGAACTAACTTAGGTATGGAAGTTAAACTTCCTCCTAAAACTGAACTCGATTGCACCTCAAGCATTGTAGAGTTTCTGTATAATGAGTTTGTTGTAGAACTTCGTTTTCTTGTGTTATAAGGATCGGAAGTATTATTCTCCAAATCAGAACAGTCCTTTAAGTTATCATCATCCTGGAATGAGAGATCACATTTTATTGAATCGTCCGCAATGTGATTTCCATTTTGAATTAACAGCGGCAGAGAGTTGTCCCTCTCACTATTTCTCTTTTGTGTAGTTTTTCCTCTCTGATCAATGGGTCTAAAGATAGCTCCACATATAATTATATTGCTGACAATTCCAGCGAGAATCAACAGAGCACCTCTCCATCCGTAACTCATGATTAAATATTGTAATAGAGGTGCAAATATTAGAGTCCCAACACCGGCCCCGCATTCCGAAATCCCGGTTGCAAGAGCCCTCTTGCGTTTGAAATATGTGGCCACCACCACAGTTGAGACAAGATATGGGAGAGAAACCCCTAGACCTGCTACTATACCGTACGTTACACATAATGCATCGATAGAATTGGCAAATGAACTAAAAATAAAACCAACACTTGTTATCAAACCACCGATGATAGTAGCCTTTCTGAATCCAACTTTATTAGTGATTACACTTGCAACAGGTCCACATAGAAGCGGGGCTGCATTAAAAAGTGAACCAATCCAAGCAGTATCACTTCTAGAGGATCCAAAATAGTCCACGAGATTCGTAAATAGAACTCCAAACGAGTAAGCACAACCATCTGTTATAAGATTTATTGAAAATGCACCAAATACCACCAGCCAACCCCATCCACCGTCAGGAGCTTCGATGTCATCATCCTTTATCCCATTTGATTCTGACTGGCTATTTGAATCGTGGTTGTCATCGTGATCCTTCGAACGGTCCATTACAATAATTGTATGTTCTACTTCATAACGATTTAATCTACAACAGGATAAAGTAATATTTTACGAAAACGAAAGTTACCAGGCAAATCTCGTATTAAGGCGAGTGATCGATTTAACAGCATGTACTTTCAGTGCTACATTGTGTATCATCGTAATGTCGACACTAAAGCCTTGAAATAACAACATGTAATTTACTACATTGATGATGAGTTCCTCAGTTCGGCCACAGCTTTTAAATTTACCTGAATTATATTTTAAATTACACAAAAATTCGGTGAATATTTTATCAAGAAAAATACGTACCAAACGGAATCCTTTGTTCGCAGACGACAACATTTCCCTGTAACTTGCCTCATTCAATCAATACATAAACGCTTCAACTGACACAAAGTGTAATTTTCAACATAGGATATAATACACTGCAAGTTCACACTTAATATTTCCTGTACTATCGCTCGTCGTATTTTACATTAACATTTCTGGGCACGTAGGTTGTCAGTAAAACATTGTCAACATTCAATATCATCATGAAAAACCGTAACTAGAATCTATGTGCTAGTGTGCGATAACGCATCTTTAGGGGCTCTTTACGGTGATCACTGTTATTTTTTTTTTTTACTCTTGAAGAGATGTTAAGTGCCAGGGAAAATCAACTCTCATCATTCAAAAACACACGATGTGCTAATTGTACAGACTATTTGAATAAAAGTGGGTCACTTTTTAGTTAATAAACTACTGTATAATATCTGTAATAAAGAAATATGCATTCCATGACACCAAGTAATTGTAAAACAATTTAGACTTAATTACAATAATATTATGTGTTTTGCTTAAAGATATTTTCAATCAATATGCAAACGAATATCAGCGTTCTGCATTTCATTTACGATATGATAACGAACTTCAACCATATACATAAATATATGTGTAAAGATGTGACCCCCTCGCTTAGGTGACCACATCGCACATATATATAAATATATGTGTAAAGATGTGACCCCTCACTCAGATGACCACATCGCATTTAAGACCATAATTATCCAGTCATTTAAACTTTTCTTGCTAAATATAAAAAAATTCCACCCCCACCACTGTAGAGACCACCTTGCTAATCTGACTGGTCAGGTTCGAGTCCAGCTGGAACCTAAGCTGACTTTTATGAGAAAGTTTGCCAGTTTATTTGCTGTAGGTCGATTGGTGGTCTCTTTGTGGGTACATTGTAACCGGATTCTCCCCTCAAACTGGTCACCATCATATAAATGAAAAATTGAGTGTGGGTTAAAATACTCTTCAAATATCTAAGCTAATCTGACCAATTTGAGGCAGTCAGTTTGGTGGTCATTTTAATAGAGAGGTTCCATATATACATATATTACTCCTGTTGAACCCTGAATTTTTCAGTAAAATGTAAGAGCTATAATAAGTGAAGACTTATGTGGGTCTGTGATGTGTGACTCTATTTACAGTGATACTTATTTCTGTTCAGCACAACATCCAATTCTCATAGTATATTGTGAAGAAATCATCAATCGCTTTCTACTATACAGTTTAGTCTCTACCATAAACAAAAAATAGAACATTATCATTCTCTATGTAAATACATCAACATATATTTAGATATTAAACAGACCGACAGTAATTGAATTTACAAAACCCCATTGTGGAACAGAATATTTAACTGACAATGTTTTACACAAATCGGAATTGAATTGATTTTGTCCCAAATGATAGCCAAAACTTAAGACTACAGATATAAAAAATAAAGTTTTCAAAAAGGCATAATACGATGTCTAAATACACTGAAAAGTAATCCTAAACAATACACGTAATCACCGACATACTAACATATAATCGGACACAGAGTACACGTGACCTGCTGATGTCGGCATGTCTTGTGTTGTTGGCCTTTGGGCCGCATATTTTATAAATTATGTCAGAATACATAGGGTTTTAAAGTATGAGTTAAGCTTTTTGTCAGTGCAAATACGATTTTACGAGTAAGAGATTTTACTTCATTTTAGATAATAGATAGTAGCCTATATCAACTACATTCATTTGTCGATAGCCATATAGATGAAAGTACGCACGTAGACACTTAATATATAACTATCATGTTCCAACTTTTTTTTTATTTACCAGGGGTTTTACCAAAACGATTATGATGTTCCAACTTTTTTTTTATTTACTAGGGGTTTTACCAAAAGGATTATCATATTCGCAACTTTTGGTAAAACCCTGGAAACTCAGAAAGAGCGAACACATTAAAACATTATCTCTGAACCATGTATCCATCATTGTTCCGCTAATAATTTGAAACATTTATCTTGTACAATGTAAAAACCATAGACTGAACATTTTCATGCCTCAAGAACCGAAAACTGCAGCACTTTATCAACTTTAAAATGGTGAATGAGTAAAATGAATAAAGATGACAAACTTTGGATATACAGTTCATAGGCGTCGGAAGCAAATTGAAAGTGGGGGGGGGGGGGGGCTAAACCAACTTAAAAAACACACACACGCCAGAAACGTCTGGGGCTAAGGCCCAATTTTTAACACCTAGCCCCCCCGGTTCCGACGCCTATGCAGTTTCTTAATCCTCAAATTAGATTTGTACAACAAAGAAAATTATATTTTATACATACATGGTGTTCTCCTGAAAAAATAGGTATGTACGTTAACAGTTCTTCAAACTTTAAAGGATAAGTTCTTCTGCTGGTTATATGTGAAAAGTAAAAAATAACACCAGGCAAACTGAATAATATATACTAAAGTTCCCTGATAATTAAGGTCAATATATCAAGTTATTGTTTTTGGTTTATCAAAGAAATTTGTAATCCCAACCGTCATTCAGTCAAAAATGAGTCATAATGCCAGTGTGTGTGTGTGATCAACTAAAACCATGTGATTGTTAGATATTGATTATCTGCTTAATGTGTTACAGTCAAACTATCAAATGACGAAGTAATAAATAAAATAAAATCATATTCAATAGTTTTGTGTACTAGTATTCAAAATTAAAAGACAGGCATGTTGAAATCAATTTCGTTCCTGTTAAATGGTGTGCATGAGAAATTATACGTCACAAAATGAATTATTTTACTATTGATCAGGTCACAAAAGTCTGAAGTTTTGTTATTTTATGTAAAAAAAATAATAAAGAAAATCTATTTAAATATGATAATATTTCTCTTTCCAACGAAATGACACACTTCCACGCAGAATTATATAAAAACGTAATTTTGCAATTAAAAATCACTTAAAACACGAACTATAATTATGATAAAATTAATATATATATATATATATATATATATATATATATATATATATATATATATATATATATATATTATATATATATATATATATATATATATATATCCTCTACTGTAGTATGTTTAATCTATCGGATGTGCTTTCAGCGGGTGAAATTGGAGGAAACAGGGTACTCACATTGCCAAAGAACCTAATACATTATATCTGTTATATAAATACTAGTTCATTATATCAGTTATATCAGTACTAGTTCATTATATCAGTACTAGTTCATTATATCGGTTATATCAGTACTAGTTCATTATATCAGTTATATCAGTATTAATTCATTATATCGGTTATATCAGTACTAGTTCTTTATATCGGTTATATCATTACCAGTTCATTATATCGGTTATATCGGTACTAGTTCATTATATCGGTTATATCACTACTAGTTCATTATATCGGTTGTATCACGATTAGTTCATTATATCGCAGTATTAGTTCTTTATTTCGGTTATATCAGTACTAGTTCATTATATCAATACTTGTTCATTATATCAGTCATATCACGATTAGTTCATTATATCTGTTATATCAGTACTAGTTCTTTGTATCGGTTATATCAGTACTAGTTCATTAAATCTGTTATATCTGTACTAGTTCATTATATCGGTTAGATTAGTATTATTTCATCATCATTAGTTATATAACTAGTAGTTCATTATATCGGTTATATCAGTACTAGTTCATTATATCGGTTATATTAGTACTAGTTCATTATATCGGTTATATCAGTATTAGTTCATTATATCGGTTATATCAGTACTAGTTCATTATATCGGTTATATCAGAACTAGTTCATTATATTGGTTATATCAGTCCTAGTTCATTATATCGGTTATATCACTACTAGTTCATTATATCTGATATATCAGTACTAGTTCATTACATCAGTTTTATCAGAACTAGTTCATTATATGGTTATATCAGTACTAGTTCATTATATCGTTTATATAAGTTCTATTTCATTATATCAGTTATATCACTAGTAGTTCATTATATCGGTTATATCAGTACTGGTTCATTATATCAGTTATATTAGTACTAGTTTTACTGATTTAATTACATATACCTAATTGAATTCTAAAAGGCGTATTAACTGCGTTTTCCCCTTTTAACTATTTCAATTGACATACAATAAAAAAAGAGAGATATACATACATCACGTTTATATTCATATATATTTTGTGAAAATTGTATGAGAAACCAAGGATTGACACTGTCACTTGCAATTGGTTAACTTAAACTTACTATTTGTATATGGATACTGCACTGGACCTGAACTTCTTACATATATAGAAATATCAGAAATAATATTTTGGTAAACACAGCTATTGCCCCTTTAAATAAGACTATTACTACCTGACAAGTAAATTAGATCATTGAATCTAACATACAGTATATGGGAATTTCCTAATATGCCGTAAATGTTTAAAATAAAATTTAGATATATTAGGAAGGTTAAAATGTATAATTTTTAGCATTAATTTTAAAATACGATTTGTAATTTACATATATAAAACGTAGAGAAATCTAAGATTTAAACTCAAGTAAGTCCATAAGAACACACATAGACACGAGGAGGGCTGAACAAACACGGACTTCTTGAACATTGAGAACTTGAATTAGGTGTCATGAAAGTGTTAGCATCCTCTTCCGATCAATACACCAACTCGGATCCCGTAGTTAGAGCCAAATAGAAATAAGACCACAGTCGATATATTTGTTTACACAACTTTATCGTACTAATAGCTTCAGGTCACAGTCCTGAAATAAATTTTAACAATATCGTACTAATAACTTCAGGCCGCAGTCTGTATATAAACCTTTGTTTTATAACAATATCGTACTAATAACTTCAGGCCGCAGTCTATATATAAACCTTTGTTTTAAAACAATATCGTACTAATAACTTCAGGCCGCAGTCTGTATATAAACCTTTGTTTTACAACAATATCGTACTGATAACTTCAGGCCGCAGTCTGTATATAAACCTTTGTTTTACAACAATATCGTACTGATAACTTCAGGCCGCAGCCTGTTGTAAACCTTTGTTTTACAACAATATCGTACTAATAACTTCAGGCCGCAGTCTGTTGTAAACCTTTGTTTTACAACAATATCGTACTAATAACTTCAGGCCGCAGTCTGTATATAAACCTTTGTTTTAAAACAATATCGTACTAATAACTTCAGGCCGCAGTCTGTATATAAACCTTTGTTTTATAACAATATCGTACTAATAACTTCAGGCCGCAGTCTATATATAAACCTTTGTTTTAAAACAATATCGTACTAATAACTTCAGGCCGCAGTGTATATAAACCTTTGTTTTACAACAATATCGTACTGATAACTTCAGGCCGCAGTCTGTATATAAACCTTTGTTTTACAACAATATCGTACTGATAACTTCAGGCCGCAGCCTGTTGTAAACCTTTGTTTTACAACAATATCGTACTAATAACTTCAGGCCGCAGTCTGTATATAAACGTTTGTTTTACAACAATATCGTACTGATAACTTCAGGCCGCAGTCTGTATATAAACCTTTGTTTTACAACGATATCGTACTAATAACTTCAGGTCGCAGTCTGTATATAAACCTTTGTTTTAAAACAATATCGTACTAATATCTTCAGGTCGCAGTCCTGATATAAATCTTAACAATGTCGTACTGATAACTTCAGGCCGCAGTCTGTATATAAACCTTTGTTTTAAAACAATATCGTACTAATATCTTCAGGTCGCAGTCCTGATATAAATCTTAACAATGTCGTACTGATAACTTCAGGCCGCAGTCTGTATATAAACCTTGTTTTAAAACAATATCGTACTAATAACTTCAGGTCGCAGTCTGTATATAAACCTTTGTTTTAAAACAATATCGTACTAATATCTTCAGGTCGCAGTCCTGATATAAATCTTAACAATGTCGTACTGATAACTTCAGGCCGCAGTCTGTATATAAACCTTTGTTTTAAAACAATATCGTACTAATAACTTCAGGTCGCAGTCTGTATATAAACCTTTGTTTTAAAACAATATCGTACTAATATCTTCAGGTCGCAGTCCTGATATAAATCTTAACAATGTCGTACTATTATGTTCCCAATTTTTAGCCCACCATCTGTTGATGGTGGGCTATTCATATGGCCCTGCATCCGTGTTCCATCCGTCGTTCGTCCGTCCTGACAATTCTACTTCTCAGACAGGACTGAAGGGATCTCCTTGAAATTTAACATGAAGGTTTCCCGTGAAGTCTAGCTGTGCATATTACATTTTCAGGGAGATCGGAATCCATCATGGCCTATAGGGGGCCATCTTGGATTTTTACCAAAGGAAGTTTTTTACTTCTTATCAGAAAATATTGAAGGGATCTCCTTGAAATTTGACATGACGGTTTCCCTTGTGGTCTAATTGTACATATTACATTTTCAAAGAGATCGGATTCCAACATGGACGAAAGGCGGTCATCTTGGATATTTACCAAAGGAAGTTTGTTATTGCTATTTTTCAGAAAGGACCGAAGGGATCTCCTTGAAATTTAACATAAACGTTCCCCTTGAGGTCTAGATGTGCATATATTACATTTTCAGAGAGATCAAAATCTAAGATGGAAACCTGTTGGCCATGTTGAATTCCATTCTCTTTTAAAATGTAATATGTTCAGTTCAAGTTCAGTTTCGCTATAATCTTGTGAAAAAAAGTATTCCACAGAAATATTAATCTAAGTTTAAAGTCAATGTTGAGACACAAAATAAGAAAAAAGAAGAAAAAAGAACAGTCTGCCATAGATCAGACATAGAACATTTTATGGCGGGCGCCAATATCCCTATAGATGATTTACCAGGGGCGTTACCAAAAATTGGGAACACGATAATCCAGTTTTTGGTAAAACCCCTGGTAAATCGGGAACATGATAATACTAATAACTTCAGACCATAGTCGGTATATCAGCTTTAAAAAATTTATCGTACAAATAGCTTCAGACGTAGTCGGTATATTACCTATAACATTGTTTTTGGATTTACTATGGAATCACTTCTAGTTTATACATATTATAATGGTAATTATTGTACGTGTCTGTATGCAATAAGACAGCAAGCATATTCATTCATGCGTTACTTAATGTGATTATTTGATTTAGTGGCTGCAATAGATCCTAGTAAGAACGTCTAAAAGGTGTTCGTAAACTTTGAGCCAAAACTGTTGACTTAAAGGAATTATATATAGATACATAAACAAAACATTCAGTGTACCTATCTACAGCATAGTTTTCAAAACCCAAAGCTTTCCTCTTGTTGCTGCTTATAATTAAAAAGGACGTTAACAAAAAGTTACTTCCTGTTTATGAATAATTATAACAAAAAATTGCACTCGGAACCCGATGTTAAATTCTCTCTCTCTCTCTCTCTCTCTCTCTCTCTCTCTCTCTCTCTCTCTCTCTCTCTCTCTCTCTCTCTCTCTCTCTCTCTCTCTCTCTCTCTCTCTCTCTCTCTCTCTCAATTCACATTTGAATTATGACAAATTTTGTGGTAGTTATACTGCATTGGATTATATTCTTTGTTTGTATTTTTTATGAAAATACAATTTCCTTTATACATTCTTACAATATTTTTTTCTTTATGGAAATATGATTCATTTAGATTTTGTTTTCTTTGAATTACTTAAGAACATTAAGCCTATTTGCAAGTATTAATTAAATTTTTGCCGGCTTGTGTGGAGTTATTATCTATTTATCATTATAAACGAAATCTATTAATTGAGTTTTGCTTGTACGTCAGAGCTCTACCTCTTCAGACTTTTGACTGGAACCCCGCTGTCAGACGTAATCCATTTTTTTTTACTTCTGACAAGAAGTCCGGTATCATATAGATCTAAGAGTAACACTGAGATTAGGTAACATTGTAGGTAATAAGTTTGTAAAAATTTATTTCTCACCCGTATGGAACATTTAGTAAAGTGCTGTTTAAGTGTAAATAAATTTTACTAATTTCCAACAGAGATTTCACGGTTTGACTAGATTAAATCAAATTTCCATGGTTTGACTTAGTATTTATTCAAGAGTGCTGGAGTTCTCTTTCTTTGTCCATATCCGATGAAAATGTAATAAGAATCATTTCCTTTTCAAACTTGAAATTGTCCGTTTAACACGGGACTCTGTATTACTAAACACAGGGCTACGTTCATTTCATTCCATAATTATCAAAAATCATAAAATGACACATGGGCATTTGATATCATGTCAGTGACCTATCCCTGTATTACCGACGCTTTAATGCATGGATAATACAATTTTAGGTTACGCTATATCCTTTTTTAGTTCACATGTATCTTAGGCTGTGTATCATGCTAAACAATCAACGCACTTATGTATATATAATCGTATTTAGAACATGACATATAGGTCGTTAATCCAACGAATTCTTTGAAACTACGTTCACAACTTTAGCTGCTTTGGGAATGTTATTTCTGGTAGCTTTCATATTGAGATTATTGTAATATCATACAGATTGAACTTATGTTAAAGGAAAAACTCAAACTAAATAATATTTGTATGGAACAGGATATTTGTCATTTGGCTTGAACTTGAACTCCAATTCTGGCCATTCTAAAAATGCTCATCCTTACTTTCCATTCAAACGTTGCACAAAATCTCCGAAATAGCATAATATATAGAAATGTATTGCAAGATCATGCATTTGTGGTATCATATCCTTATCACCGCCATTCTTACCTATGTACATGTATTTACTGCGGTCATGGATCTGTACAATCCCTTATATCGAGACTGTTGTAAATCAGACGTGAATAGTAGATAATTGAACTCCAAATAACTTTTGCAATGACATCGTGGATATTTTAGTAAAATAAATGGTACTTGTATTATATGATATCATATGTTGAAATAAAGTACAACTCGTTTCCATTTAAATGTTAGTAATGAAATAGACTTGATCTATGTGACTGTTCACCTTATCATTATAAAATCTATTCTAATGTAAGAATAAAAATTTTAGGAGATTTTGCTGGTGTCAGGCAATCAAACACGTACAAGATAAAGGAAAATGAAATGCTTTACTTTTCCCTTAATTACGAAACACTAACTTGTAATAATTCAATATTATCAAACTTACCACAGAAAAAACTTAGCAAGAAGGTCCTTTTTCCATATTAAATATTCACATTTAGGGAAAGTAATCCATGGAGCGTGGTTCATGCACTTCACATCTGCGTAGTAAATCTCACGTTTTACTACATATACATTAGTATGTTGTTTCAAATAAACTGATAAACCAATGACAGGTGAGATCAACAGTGTGTCAGTGAAAGTTATAACATGCCATGTCATCTTTCAAATAAATGTTTAAAACTAGCTACACAATTCTTTAAATCACTTTACTTTTTGAATTCTGTCCATTAACATGTATATCAGCAATGAAATTGATCTTGAAATGAACATTTGTGATTCCCTTTTCCTTCAATAAATGACTATCGATTGTGATTGAGATGATATGGGTATATATATTTTATATCCTTAAATAAAAATGATTGTGATTCGATGATGTGATTGATATATTTTATATCCTTAAATGACTATCGGGTGATTGACATGTATATATACATGTATATATTTTATATCCCTTAATAAATGACTATCGATTGTGATTGAGATGATATGGGTATATATATTTTATATCCTTAAATAATATAAAAATTTCAGATACCAAAGTATAAATCAATAGGATGTCCAGGACATAGATACAAATCCGGTAAAAATGGACAAACACGGACCTCTGGAAACCAAGAGGTGGGATCAGGTGCCATGGAGGAGCAAGCATCCCCTGTCGACCGGTCACACCCGCCGTGAGTCCACAGTCAAGTTCAATGAAACACGTGAGGAGTGTATCCTCGTCACTATTGGTACAGACGTCTCAACAACCGCCAACGAAAAGGGAACTTAACATTTCACTTAGTGAAACAGAGTAGTCGCAAACAAGACTATTATACCGACCATAAAATTTGCGGAACGTTGACATTAAACGCGGTTTTCGATATCCCTGTGTCAATGATTTGTCAGTGAGGAGTTTACCTCTGTATATGAAATCTTCATATGTTGTGCACGCCCTGGCATATCGGATCATTTGTGAAATATAAACTCCGTATGCAGGTGACTGAGGGATATTACTACTTAAATGTGGAAAATTTACGATGGGAAAGCCGAAATCGTCGCGTTTATCGTATAGCTTAGTTGCTAATTTCCCGTCTGTGTTTATATTAAGTAAAATGTCTAAGTATATGAAGCGTGTGTACTTGATTCTGTTGTATCTTTAATTTCTAGTTCGCTGGGATATATCGCATTGACATATGTATGAAAATTTGTCATTATTAATTGACAAAACGTCGTCGATATATCTAAATGTCAAATAAAAGGACACCGCTAACTTTTTCTTCTTTTGATTCAGCAGTTTCTGAATGAAGTCTGCTTCGTATGAATAAAAGAACAGGTCGGCCAATAAAGGAGCACAATTGGTTCCCACAGGAATGCCGACAGTTTGTTGAAAGATCACGTCTCCGAACATTACAAATATATTGTCTCTATTAGAAATTCCAGCATGTTTTTTATATCAACTTCAGTATACTTATGTGTAGAATCAGAGTGGTGTTTGACGAAATAAGTATTCTGATAGCCAATCACTAGATATTTAAATTATCGGGTACCACCTTTAGTGAAAAAGCAGTTGTCTATGATGCTAAAAAGTCTTTCTTTTAATTTTTTATGTGGAATAGTAGTGTAAAGAGTTGAGAAGTCATAAGTTTTGATACTGTCAGTGTGAATTCGAGAAAAATTGTGTGCCTTCAAATTTTCTAAAAGCTGTTTAGAATTTTTAAGTATCCACATCTGATTTACACCGCTTCTGGAATAAGCAACTGTACAGTATTTTTGAAGTTTCTCCTTAACAGCTGTCAATATCTTGGTAAGGAGTAAAGATAAAGGTTTGGTAGAACATTTGCTGGATCCTGCTATGTATATTTGCTTATATGGGTTTTTATATATATATGGGTTTAGGTATCCAGTATAAATGTGGTAACTCGAAATCGGTCTCCGTTGTAGGTATATCAAATGAGTGTAATACGGACACGTGATTTTGAAGGATCTCGTCCTTTGAAAGTGAGCTACGTGTGTATGTAGGATTTCCAGAATTCGTATTAAACCCAAGTTCTTCTAATAAACAATTATAGTAATGTACCTTACAAATAAAAACTATATTATTTGAGGCTTTGTCTGCTGGTACTAGTACATATTGGTCATGTTACCTATCCAGTTCAGTTACTACTTCTGGATAATTAAATACAGAGGGATAACGTGTTTTCATAGTCCCTTTAAGTTTTCGAATACGAGATTTTATCAACTATCGTATGGCTTTCAGCCATTCAGACAAAGTGGCTGGTTCTACGTCTTTATGTTTGGCCCATCGTCCGGCATAATCTTCGACAGAATCCATAACTAAACTGAAATTCTGACGCCAATTAAAGGAACGGGCTTCCCGGTATTTAGGGCCCCTTAAAATAAGATTTTTGAGGCTTTCATTTTCAACAATAGAAACGTCGCCGGTAATAACATGCCCGATAGTATTGTAAAAATGACTATCGATTGTAATTGAGATGATATTGGTATATATATTTTATATCCTTAAATAAATGACTATCGATTGAGATTGAGATGATATGGGTATATATATTTTATATCCTTAAATAAATGACTATCTATTTTGATTGAGATGATATGGGTATATATATTTTATATCCTTAAATAAATGACTATCGATTGTGATTGAGATGATATGGGTATATATATTTCATATCCTTAAATAAATGACTATCGATTGTGATTGAGATGATATGGGTATATATATTTTTTGGAAGGTACATTAGTTGTGTTTACCAACAATATTTTGGTTTTTCTACTTTTACTACTTATACTTGATGTACAATAATGCAGATGCATAAAAATGTAATATTCCTATATTTTTGCAAAAATAAGGTCAGGTCCAGTCTGGTACTCATATACAAAAAGTAAGGTTAAGTTATTCTCCCATTGTTCACAGATTTAGCCTTCATTATAACGGGGAATGACATCCTTGTTAACCCCTAGGGTATTGACAAGCTACACGCGCTATGACACAATTTATGATGTATGATGTCTGTGGCGTCTAGGATGTATTGAATAATATCAGATTTTATTTGCGTAGATCTACATATAGAAATGGGTGAAAAATAACCAACCCCTGCCTTGAGGGTATGACAAAGGAATCGCAATCCTCAGGACAAGATTCTTAAATGACAGCCTCGGATTCGTCATTCAAGAACCTTACTCTCTGATTGAGGTTCCTTTGTCATTCCCTCAAGGTAGGGATAAATTCTATTAATCAATTACAACTATAATGTGCCAAACAGTGGTAAAAAGGAATGAAAATGTTTTGGTAAAAGCACAGTTAAAATCCATTTAAGTATTATTATATGAAAATTAACTTATAGAAATAATATGCGAGCTCTTTAATGTAAAAATTTTCCATCTGGAATTAAGTCCAGTTATTACAGCGTCCTCTTTCGGCCAGAACCTTCCAGTGTGTACTGTGGGCTTCAAAAAGTTTACTACCGGTACTAGAATTCCTAGAAAAAATGGCTGCCTTAAACTGATGGGTTGAATTATACAATTTTATATGGTTTTGTTGACAGTCCGATCCCGATGGTGGAATTTGTAACATCCTAGATATGACGGCTTACCAAAATCTTAATGTTTCAATAAAACAATGTCAAATACGCCTTACCTATGATTTGGCAACAATTTTAGCATGATTTTAAGCGAGCGAAGCGAGTACTTTATGGTAAGGGGGTAGAAATTGAACTGTACATACACTGGATGCAAAACACTCTGCATTAATTTAAACTACGTAGGTTTCCTAACTCGATGCATTTTGCATTTAATGTTCCATTACGACGTTGCAATGACAAAGCTGCCCTCGTTTCTAGGTAATGCCTTAGATCATATTATGATGATCATCAATTCGGGGAGATCAGTGAACTTAATATCTCGTATTTGAGGTCAGTGACCAAGTGTGTGTCAACTTATATTTACACATACTTGTTCACTGGCTTCTGTAGTATTTACCACTTTAGAAGGATTCCCTTATATTATATGGTAGTAATATCAGACAATACAAAGTTATCCTTTTTCAAAAGAGTGAAATACAAATGCACAAAACGTATGGGGTGCCGTTTTACCTTTTAATACCATTTAGTTGATATCTTTCTTTCGAATAGGTGATATTACTCATTCAGTAAGTGATATCACCAATTCAAATAGGTGATATCACAAAGACAAAGAGAAAGATATGAGTTGTGCCATCTTGGGCATTATAATTTTTTTTTATTTATTTTTCTGTTTTCTTACATTTGGTATATATAATTATATAGGGTGTTTTAATTTCAGCTAATGGACCTCTAGCCTACCTGAAACATGGATATAGGTCTAGTGATATTCACACCGGATCTACATTTATGGAAGAAATTGGAGCATCAGGTTTTTATTGTCTGCAAATTTGAAAAGGTGATATCACCAATTTCAATGAATGATATCAGTTATTAAGTTTTATAAACGATATCACCTATTCGAGTGCTCTATGCTCTTTTTTGAAATAAAGAAGACAAATCATACTAATTATTTGGCTATATTAATTAAACAAATAGAATAAATTTTACACTTTCAGCAAAAGGTTTTATGCTTTTTCTAAAGTAAAATTCAGCTTTTACTTCATACTTAATGGTTGTAGATAAAAAAAAAAAAAAAAAAGACTAAGTTTATTACAACTGTACGACTATATCGGCCTCATCCCATTGACTAACTCCCTGCATACAGGGTAATGCATTTAAAAATTGTGGAGGGTTTTAAAACAATTTGTAAAAATGCATTCACATTTCTTTACAATGCATATATATAATGGATGACATTTTCTAAGACATACTACGTTTTCACTATGCATATGTCTACATTTATTCCAATCTAGAGACGGAACTTTTGGTGTAATAACTTTACTCTTTCTAACCATGTGAGAATCTTTTTTTGCAACCTTAATTTTGGAATTTCCAACTTTAAATATGGATTTTCATACTTTTTTTTCAATAAAATTCCAAACTTTTTTTCTTGGCTTTTCGAACCTTTTTTGGAATTTCCAACATTAAAGTTGGCTTTTTCTAAATTTTTCTTTGAAATTCTAATTTTAAAGTTGGCGATTTCAACTTTATTCTTGGAATTTCAAACTTTGTACGAGTTAAATCGTAGGCATTCTAACAAAAAAACAATTGTATCTCTAGGCAGAGAACGCGTTACACAAAGAAACAATGGAACATTCAGCTTATGTCTTCTGAATTTCCCTTTGTTTTCAGAGTCAATGGGACTGATTCATGTACCACGTGATAACCGATAACGTTTGTGCTGTACTAGTATATCAAATGCTGATGGAATATATCTCTACGTTAAATTCCCACTGAAATGACGTTAGCGCAGGATATCGTCATCTTGCGTCATTCCATCACTAATAAAAACAATAGTTCCGCACATACGTTATCGGGTATCACGTGGTACATGAATTAGTCCCATTAGTTTATCAATGGAGAATAAAAATGTCGCCCCTTAAGGTTATAAAACGTTTTGAGCAACATCAAATTAAAAAAAATCATATCGAATAGAAATTAAAATGGATCCATTCATAGACTGCGGTGTTAAATAATCCATTTTGTTATACTTCTATCATGTATCTTTACTTCTGATTTGTCAAAATCGTTTCACGTGATTTAAAACATTTCTTTATGTCACCCTGAAGCATTTATGTCACCCTCTATGGCGATTTATGTAACCCTCTCGTGCGCAGAAATGGATGCGCGTACAGTTCGTTTTTTAATAGGATTTGTGGTAATTTGGTGTAACCTCTAGCACATAAAATTTCCGTTTCATAACTCATAGATTACTCGTTGCAGACTGGAATGGAATGGGTGGACAAATATTCATGTCAACCCAAAACAAGGGCAATAATTGTGTAATGTCCCAAAAGTTAAATTTTAATTTAATCAATACTACATTTCGGTGTATATATGCCCAATGTCTGAAAATATTAGTCACTACTATAGGGTCATAGGGTGTTTCCGATGTTGGCATAATTTTCCTTTTAATTCGATCATTTTGCTAATCAGTCATTGTGCCGTTTAATGATATTTTACACGGTGTCCTAAAATTGAAAACTACGTTATAAATATTCATTTTTTTCAATACACGCTGTCCCAGAGCCTGTTTATACATGTAGGCCATATTTATATTAACTGTGACAACTTCAGAAAAAAAGTTTCAAAAACGGGTATACTTTTTACCATCTTTTTCAAATATCATTCCCTCAGAGCTAAATCCATTTAGTTTCTTCTCCTGAGTCACAGATTGTTCTGATGTCCCGTGTCACGACAGGCGTGGCAAGTAAAAGAAGCACTCACTGCATTGACATCAGTCCATAGCGCAGGTCAAAAGATGTGGCTTTTCACCTAAAGCTGGTGACATCTCAATATAAGTGAAAAATAAATTATTGGCGGGATGTCAAACAACAAACAAACCAAAAAAGCTTAAAGTCACATTCCGGGGATGTTATTGTAATATTTGACATTTTCTGCAAAAATATATTTCTAACATAAGGAGGAGAATTGTTTTTTCTTTAAACAAATCGTCGTGTAAACGAAGTTACGAAATTCCAATGGAAAGCTCAAATGCTCTTCTGTTAACGGTATATGGTAAAACGTCATCAGATGTAACATTCCACATAATCTTGTCACTCGGATTACTGATTGTAAAAGTACATGTAGTTCTGTTAGCTTTTCCTTTTATGGAATGTCCCATTCTTTGACCGCTTTACCGTCATCATTCAGCGAGCGTATAATATTTTCTTACGAATATATAACAGATTCAGGATGAAGATGGAAGTTGGTATCTGGAATTCAAGTCTCAACAATATGCTATTATGGTATGACACAATTTGATTCACGAAGGTTTAATAAAAAAATGGATTAGATAAGCAACTGAGCAAACAGACGTAAGTGTTGAAATACATAGGTAAACTGATTAACATTTTGTGGTGAAAATGTCACCGCAACTTGCTTAGAAGAAGCCTCAATTTACCAAAAAGTGGCTTAAATTTAGAGCAGAAATTCGATCTAATGTATGTCATGTTCAACAAGGTGTGATCGAAGCAACATAATCTAATCAGCGATATACAAAATTTGCCATAATGTTAATATTTATGTAAACTTATACATTATGTTCTGGTTCTTGACTGGGCTATTATCAGGAACAGTTTGTTTTGGTTCTCTGGCTGCATTGTTTTCGATGTCTCCCCATTAACATACTATTAAAATAGTTTATAAGTAGATCTGTGCACTGGGCGTCTCCCGCGATTATTTAACTAATTCAATGGTATGGAATTCTAAAAATACAACGAAAGTATGTGCAAATAAAAATGAAGTTTATATATAAACATTACTCCTTGGGTTGTCACATTAAATCTGTGATATGTCTATTATGTAGTAGTGATATTGATATTTTGTTATTTCTGATGACATTAAATAGTATAAAAAGTCATCATGAACATTGACTTTATTCATATTTTTAAAAAAATATAAGCACAATTGTACAATATATTATGGATATTGATGTATGTAATACATATGTTTTTATTATTTCATTCTTCTCTCAGTCTTTTTACCCTACAGCCTGTAAATACAAAATAAATGAAGTTATGGATATGTAAATTTAAAGGATGTCTATGTGAAGTGAAATAAAGTTTTACTGTATATAAACAAGGTATATTTCATTGATTATTACTAAAGTAAGTGTAAATCTATCAAAGTAGTTAAATGTGAAGACAAACGATATAGAGGTAGTGGCGTTATAATATACAAGGAGATACTTGTAAATTTCGTCATGGTTTAAATGTCGTTGATAAATGAAAACAACGAAATAAAAGAAATTAAAACCACAACGATTTTGTGATTTTACAGTGTTTAAACATCTTTAACTTGAATAAGAGTGAATGTATGGGGAATTTTTTTATTCGTCGTAGGAAGTTACAATGTAACAACTTAATAATTAATTCAAGAAAACATATGATGGATATACTTCATACACTTCAATGCATTTAGCACTTTAAAATCATTAAAACAACACTGAACTTGGCATAACATATATATGTAGGCCCACCTCATACTTGATACTTGAATACATAACATGAGTATGTAGGCCTATAGCCCTATATCATCCTTGATACTTGGGTACATGACATATATATGTAGGTATATCTCATCCATGATACATGAGTACATAACATATATATGTAGGCCTATCTCGTCCTTGATACTTGGGTACATGACATATATATGTAGGTATACCTCATCCATGATACATGAGTACATAACATATATATGTAGGCCTATCTCGTCCTTGACACTTGGGTACATGACATATATATGTAGGCCTATCTCATCCTTGATATTTGGGTACATGACATATATATGTAGGCCTATTCCATCCTTGAAACATTTGTACATAACGTGTATATGGTATATGTAGGCCTATCTCATCCTTGATACTTGGGTACATGCCATATATATGTAGGCCTATTCCATCCTTAATACTTTTGTACATAACGTGTATATGGTATATGTAGGCATATCTCATACTTGATATTTGGGTACATAACCTATAATCAGGACAAAACAACTTAGTGTGAAGTCGATCTGTAACACAACTACCCGATACTGTGGAAACAACTGTAAGGCACGTATTGGTTAAAATTGAGATGGTTGCTTCATTAATTTCAATTAAAGGGACATTAGCTGTGTTTCATTTTCAAATCATTTCTCTCCTTTCATGCTGCCTAAATTGATATAAAATAATGAAACAGGGATATACACATGCATAAAAAAATATTCAATTGATATATCATTTGCGAAAATAGATTGAGAAACCTCGGTTTGGCAATTTTCCAATCGCATGTGATTAAATTAACCTTACTATTTGTATATGGATGCCACATTGAACCTAACCCTATTCTCACAAACGATATAGGGATATAATATTTTATGCCTGTGTATAGCTTTTATTTGTTGTACATCAAGTACAAGTAGTAAAAGTTGAAGCAGTCGAAATAGTATTTTTGGTTAACAGCTATAATGCCCCTTTAAAACTATCTCTATTTCACGTTTTTAGCTCTCAAAATTCCATATTTTACGTCATTGACAACAGTTATTATCTTGTTATACTTCAATACAACGAACTTTATTTCCAGTGGCAGCTATTCACTTAATTAGCATAGACAGAGAAGCGGGGCTTATGATTTCTTCTCAGAAATCTCTTTGACGACGACAACAACAACTACTATGTGTAGATCAGTAGATAATTACGTATCTGCCGGATCTATTTTAGTTCTTTTACCTTTCTGTACAAAAATTAATAAAACGTCGTAAATAAACTGGGTATCCATCTCATGTTACAAAGATCGTTTTGGGCGGAAACAGTTTAACTATCCTATGAACTATTTTTTCCGAACGCATTGATAAAAAAAATAGGAAATTCACCAATTTCCTCTCGCAATCCATGAATAATATGGGTAAATCTCGTGTTAGATGGAATTGCATTATCTGTTAGTTTTCACCACAGCATCTGTTAAACATACTCGAGGTTTTAATTATTGATACAAACTGTAACAAACGTGTAGTTTATCTTATGCAAGGCTGAATGTAACAGATTTATTAACATGAGGTCGAAAACGAACATATTAGACATCCAGTAAGTTACCCTATTAATATATCCCCATAACTATAAACAATAGATATTACAATTTCATTACAGGTATATTTGATTATTATGTTTGAACCCAGTTGTTTTTTCGAGTCACAAAGAAGGAAAAGGGTAACCCAAGGGAAGCACAATTTTAAACTCTTATCCCAGAGATGCTGATAAATTTGATGAGGACAGGCTCAAATGTTTTAGCGGAGAGGAGAAGATAAAATTTATGCATAACACACATGAATTACGTAAATTAGATATAAACACCCGTACAACGACAACGGATTGCAGTATTGCTTCGTCTGATATTATGATCTAGAACAATGCTTACAATCGAGTCACATATGCTACATGATTGACAAAGGTCACATATCTTCATATTCTTCAACAGACCAGATGTGTAGTTCGTCATTCCTTGATTCTCTGAAACGAGATGAATAATTGTCAAGAATCATTTCATTTCAACAGTTTAACAACAAATGAAATACAAATACTATTTTTACTAAAAAAAACTAATGTTGTAGTAATTGATTTGTGTTCTAAATTGCTCATAGCTCACTATGGTGCATTCAAAGAGAGATCATTTCAAAACAATAGGATACTGGTGCAAATTTGGTTAAACCATCGACGTATTATCACAGGTACAAACTGTTTCTTTGCCAGATACTCTTTATTAATTACGTGACTTTAGGATGATCCCTAAATATTGGTTGCGTGGCATATGAAAGAAACTCCAGCAGCAATAACACAGATAAGATATTTTTAAAAAATCTCGATATTGCCGGCGATGTTCCACGTCAACATATCTTAATATGATATAAACAACCATTAATACAAACACACAAACTAAAATTTTGTAAAAGATACTATCTTTGACCTTGTGACAAAGGATCCCCAAATAAACTAGGATCTCCAGAACGTACACGTTATATGCCAATTATTTACAAAAAGACCAGTAACAAAATTCATCTGGACCTACTCAGTTGTGCACACTGAACATTTCACTAAATAAATATATGAATTAGCAGTACTATAAACGATGACTATTCAATGGCAATTCTGTCGGATGAACCCTATGTACGTTGAAGTATTGTTATATAGGAATGGAGGTACTGAAACAAAAACGAAAGTCTTAATACCTCACTGCAAACGAGCGAATTCGCATAATCAGATTTATGTCAAATCAAATCATAATTCGTGTAAAATTAACATTAACTGAAATTCACATGAAACTATTTCACATGGCATTACTTTGAAATTTGAATTTGATTATGTGATTATTCAAATCGCGTTTTTCCATCCGAAATTATTACTCTAAAAGGTTTAAGGTAAAACCTATCTTAAAGACATTCAATGATCGTGAAATAGAATTCATGTGATGATATTCATGTAACATAAAGTAGGAATTTAATTGAAATGAACAATAAACAAAGTTATACCTGATTAATTTCTGAGAGAAATTTAAATTAATTGATCGCAAAACTCTTGACGATCGGAGGGCAATTCTATATTCCGTATACCTAATGGAGCCACTAAAACCACTTATGCAAAATTCTGTTACTGAGAAATTTGACATAGTCATAAAATAATAAGAAAACATTATACAGAACACAACACATGTAGTTACTATATACTATCAATCACTAAATATAGTTCACTTCAATAAAAGTCTATAAAATAAATCTCTCTTTTACAAATTTCTATGGATTTATCAAGAACAAGTGTCACATTTAGCATGATATGAATGTACAATATTTAGATGTTGTCGGGGCTAGTACGTAATACTCGTGGGTATTGCAGTATCACTGGAATACCTTTACCTGGTTCGTAATAATCGTATGCAATGACCGGAATAGATTGTGACTGTGTGGCGCGGTCGATTCTGTCGGCTTTCATGTCAAAGCAAATTCCTGATGTAGTGATCTGTAAGAAAATTAAACAACTGATATTTAGCAAACATGATATGAAATATTTTCATTATTCACTATGATGTTTATTTTTGAAAATATCCAGCAATATATATGTTATATATCAAAATGGTTAAATAACAAATGTGTTTGTTTCTATTGATTTCTGTATTTTGACAAAACATTTGAACAGTCGCAATCTTTCTTTGGTATGACACAATACATGGGATCGAACCTGATACTTTCTGTACGAGCGCGCTACCTCTAGAATACGTAGAAGAAAGTGAAAGAAAATGACGCAAATTTGTGTAGCGCCTAAGACGTGCCTTTATCATACATGGTTCACTACTTACGGTATCAAAATACAAAATAATCTTGTCTATTTCACTTTCCTTGCGCTTCAAGCCGGACACAGCACCGATATTATTCAAATCTGCGGTGTATCCACTGGGCAGTCCGACTTCCGTTATCACCATTCCGTTGTTGTCATGGTTAAGTCGTCTGTAATTAATTGATTCATAGAGTGACATCTAAAGAAATAAATTTTCTACTTATAATTTGAAAATAGTACTATATTTTAAATTCATAGAAAGTATTGAAATATGATCAATATGTATATTTGATATGTTTGTTTTGCAAATAGCTCTGTATATGTAACATTGAAATTGAAAATATTGAATGAAAAAGTACACTCTACCACATAGGGCATCCAACATAATTTTACACCCTCGGTTCTGTCAAAATTAAAAACAATGTTTTCTATTATCAGTATATTAACAGTAGGGATGTTTGGATATATCAATTTTCTATTGCACTAATTGCCTGCATTGGGAGTGAGGGATCCGTGGTCGAGTGGTTAGAGCACCGCGCTTTAAATCATGGTGTCTCTCACGTCTGATTATTGCGGGCTCGAGGCTCCGCTGGAACCTAAGCTGATATTTGGAGAAAGTTTGCTGTTTACTTTTGGAGGGTCAGTGGTCTCGTTTTATCAAGAAGTCGTAAATCGTAATTCTTAAGTTATTTGATCTTAAGATAGAACGTAGGACAAACTTATCAACCCTAAATCAAGTTTTAAGGTATATTCACATATTTTCAAATAAGTTCTTGAATGTGTATCGATACATCAACCTGCTACATTAACAAAGACACATTATAACACATACAAATATAACATAGGTCTATGCACAGCCTCTGGGTATTCAGAGAGGTCGGACCTAATTTGGTCGTAAGTCACAAGTGCTATTTTTTGTAAAACGGTCGCAAGTTGTAAGAGTGGTCCTAAGACCAAGTTTAAGATTGAGGACCTTCCATAAAACGTGCCCTACGTTCTTTTCTCCGCCATTAAAAACTGGCCGCCACCATATAACTGAAAAAATTGTTGAGTGTGGCGTAAAACACTATTCAAACAAACAAAAAATCTGCATTACTGTAGCTCGAATATATTTGTGACGAAACGTAACATGTCACACCTGTTATGAAATTATTCAGACTATGTGTTTATACGCGTTGTGTCGAGTTACATAAGGCTGGCTATGTACTACATTTGTCTTCCAACTATGTATAGAAAATATTTGGTGTTTTAGACGTGTAATTGCGATCTCTCTGTAGGACAGACACCACCAAATATTTTCCCATAGGCCTCAATGCTAATTTACAAAACTTCAGGTCACTGTCACTCCCATGTTTATTAAATCTGGGTCAAATAATACCCTGTGCTGAAAGATCAATATTTTTGATAACAAAATATGGAATCAAAAGTATAGGTTGCCGTTGCATTTTTACTTCAAATTGTCACCTTAATTTCACTTATTAATGGCAAAACTATTTTTTCATTTAATGACCAATCAGATCGCTGGGGTCATTTTACCCTCCGCACAACTTTGGGTGTCCAAAATGTCTGCGCCCATGTTGTAAACAAAGCAGCTGTTTTTCCTGTACGAGGGTATCTGTAATATGTTATCGGAGACCTCACTGCGACACTGCAAAGACCATCCCCAATATGGTGGATTTTAAAGTCAGTGTGAAAGGAGTTTATATGACAGACATGTGAAACCAGCATCTTATAAACGCATAGCATTTGTTGCGCATGACAAGAATTGTATGTCAAATAAAACGATTTTACAAACCCTTAAAAATATATTTTTAAAAACGTGCTTTTGAAACACGATGCCCTAAAAATGAAGTAATTCGTGGATATTTTAATATTTTATAACTCGGGCAAATGCCAAATATCGGTCCTAATGGAACTTATCCTAGATAAGAAAAAAAAATACCGAATTTGTTTAGAAAGTTATTTGGCGGGAACCAGGATTTTGCAGACAGACAAACGATCAAGAGTAAATCAGATGGATCCCCTTCAAAGCTTCGATCTCGGAGCATACAATTGAAAGCTATTTGTATCGTGGTACAGGACATACCTTACACAGACATGGACTGTAATAGTGTCAAATGATTCATTTGTTACATTGCTGGTAATATCAAATACTGGTCCGTTCATTTTAGCGGGTACATTATACCGGACAACAACCTGGAATAGGGAGGTGGAAAAGAAAGTAAAATTTACCATATAAGACTGTATGTATGTCTGTGTGTGACTATGAATTTGTGTAATTGTGTTTTGTATGTTTGTGCGATTAATCAAGTAATATAGACATTAATTCACTTTTTTCATCTTTTAGAGATTTTATTTCTTAAAAGGGATAAAAAAAATATTACATTATTTTTCTAGAAGGAATGCAATATTGAAATATACTTATCTAAATAAGAAATAAAACGGTTTCTTACATCAACAATAGCCACGCCATTTCCTTTTGAAATGATCTGTACTCTGCTTGGATCACCACGTAACTGTTGGTATATCACAGAATTATTTAATTCAGAGCAAGAAAACTAGAGATTACAACGAAAATGGATGAATGGAATTATAAAGAATAACAAAGTTTTATATAGATACAGTATATGATCAGAATAAAAATTGAACACAAATATACATGACGGACGTAGGCTCTAGCAAAGTGACTTTACATTACCCTTTAATGGAAACATAAACATGTATATGCCTTATCAAACAAGAGACTAAAATGGGCGTTATTGGTCACCTGAGTAAAACATGATTACAGTGACAATGAACTGATCATTGGTTCATGATTTTTTAAAAATGTACAAACTTCTGAACCCTTTTGGGACCCTTATTGGCTTTAGACCATTTTCATTCGGTATCAATAGATGATTCATGAAAATTTTCTAATTATCTTTGTATACAAAAAGTCAATCTGTCTTCAGTTTATCGATATGTACAAACTGCACTTTGTCATTTGAAGCACCCCTTGTGACTTGTTTATGAACAGATATTGTTTTTATTAAAAAACCTTGTATATATTGACTTAATAGTCATGCATACAAAATTTAAAATACATCTGTTCATTGGTTTATGAGAAGTTTTTTAAAAATGTACCAAATGTTTGTATTTTAAAGCCCCTGTGGATTATTTTGTCTTTTGTATTCACATGTGAATTCTTATTGTCAGGTTTGATTAACACTGGTCCACTTGTTCTTGAGAAAAAGTAAACAGTGTCTAAAGTTTAATGGAAAAGTTTAATAGGATACCTTGATCCTTTGACTCAGGAGATCTTAAAATCCTGACAAAAATGTTATACCGGAAAATTCGTTAATTTCAGTTTTTTTTGTAAATCTAGAAATTAACTAAACAATTCATAATTCATATAAAGTCCTATATACATGAAATGTTTGCGCCGAATTATGTTCATGAAGTACGCGATAAGAGATGATTCACAGACTGATCACCTCTCGAACCACTCGGTCACTGCAAATAAGAATATATGTTATAATTACTGTTATATTTACGCATTAATCAACTCAAAGCGAAATATTTTGCACTGAAAAATTCCAAGTCATCTAACTCCTTTAGTGACAATATCCACGCGTACAGTGATTTAGAGTCATTTCATATCACATAGGAAGAAGGTTCAGACAATAATACATAGTTACTACAGAAATGATTTTTGAATGTTACCTTGACTTGTTGAAGTAAATGTTTGTTTGTGTTTGATACATACAAATCGTTGATGTAACCATCGTAATTAATAGATACATGAACATCATTGCTGTGTGTTGTTTGGTTTCGTGAAAGCAATGACGCAAATTCTGACAGCGCACGTAGCGCCACAACAGTGTCCTGAAAGAAACAGGAAATTAATGGTGGTTAAATATGTATACTTTTTATAAATCCAAAGTGATGCTCAATAATAAAACATATAATGAAAATTAACAAAATAAACAATGATATTTGATACTGAAAGGATCACAATAACGAAATTGCATAAGAAATATTGGAGTATGAACGCAAAATGAACAAACATACCTGTGTGGAAGAAAAACCGCCATCCGGATTACGCTGAGATGTCAACCAGTTAACAATTGACATTGCGCCATCTAAGTCATTCTTTAGTACATGAAATAGCAAAGCATATGCTGTGGTTTCAATATCAATCGGGCGGGCACGAGGATTTGGTGACACCCAGTTCAAGTTTGCCGTCCTTTTTCTTCTTCTGTGAGTTTCCCAGTGTCTTTTAGTACCTACAAATATTTCCTTACAAACTATATCTTTGATAAAAACACAAAATAGCAAATACACGAATCGAAACTCTATAGAACCCTTCTGATTATGGAGGTCACTTGAGGAATACCTTCCAGTATTGAAATAACAGATGGGCTAACGCTAAATACAAGGATTTCCATACACTGTCTAACGTGTAAAAAGATATTCGCACAATTGATGTGGAAGAATTGTCATGTCATCCATGTTTCTACACTATATGTACTTATGCGACAAGAATTCCTGCCATGAAGCAGGAATTATCGTGTCATCTTTGTTTTCTACACTATATATACTTATGCGACAAGAATTCCTGTCATGAAGCAGGGATTGTCGTGTCCACTGAGTTGTATGGATTGTCACTAAATGTTAATGTGCGCACACAAAACTATAGGTCGAAGGTACACGAAAATCCTTTCATCTACTGCTAGCCAATTCGAATGACTAAGATTTGGAACAACTGTCAGTTGAATAATTTTGATATGAAAATGTCTTGAAATACGAAACAGCCAACATTAGTTTTCACTGTTGGAGGGCGCGTTTTAGTAGTCGACAGCCATTTCTGTACAGAAGTAAAATCTAATGTAAAATATAATATCTCATTCGACATTCACTACGTAGAATTTATCATTTAAAACACACTGTCATTTCCATCGTATATCAAAAATAAAAACAGTTCATATCAATAATGAAAATACACGTATTTGTATTAATAGTTTTTTCCTGCGTGAGCTGTATTAATTTCCTCGATTGATATATGTTCAAATCGTTCTGTAAAATATACCGACATCATTTAACTTGTCGTACAAAGTTTAAGTGCCAAGACTTACCATTACTTATTGCATGAGTAAGAAGTTTATCATATACGAACTGCGCATGTCCGCTGTTTACCCTTCTCAATGCATATGCAGTCACAGCCAAAGCGTAGATATCTGTTAACGATGTTCTTTGTTGTTCCATAAATGCTTTCGCTCTTTGACCAGCATGCAGTATCCTTTGCTAAAACATACAATATTTGACACTAATCATTGAAAATAAAAAATGTCAAACATTATGTGATATAAATGATATGTTCTACATTATTATCCTATGAACTAGGGCACTGCCTTGAACAAATGCAGGAAAAACATTCATAGGGAGTATATTCGTTCTTACAAGAGCAATACCTGTCCGGCAAAATGACGTCGCGGTTTAATTGTGACATCGAATATTTAAAACATAAGCATAAAAAGTATCAAAAACGTTTGATTTGAATACGTTTTTGTAAAGAGTAACTGGTGAATCGTCCTGTTGGCGTGGTCCACATTTGGCCATCTTGGCTGGATAATTTCTAGGCTGTACAATGTACAGCTTCTGACACAGTTCTGCCACTTTTCTATGTTATATGATCATGTTAACTATGAGTTCGAACTCGAGCTGCAATCTTTATGATATATGTCAGGCAATATGTAATGCTATCAAAGAATATCAAATAATACGTAATGCTAATCATACAATGGGTACTGCCCGTAAAAAATGTCATACAATATGTAGTACCTGTCATACTATGTAATATAATATGTAAATCCTGTCATGAAATATTTAATATATATCAAACGTCATACAATATAAAATGTCTATTAAACAATGTCATACAATATTTAATGCCTGTGAAGCAGTTTCATAAAATATTTAATGCCTGTCATATAATGTCATGCAATATATATATACCTGATAATTCTCAAGATTCTCATTTTCCAACAGTGCCATCAAAACAAATGAAGTCATTGTTACTTTGTTTGTGTTACTTCCTCCCTGTGAAAAAATCGCAATATTTCTACAGAACTTACAGCACAAGGTTCCCTGTAACATATTTGCCGTATTTAAATTTTTTGTTTAATTGTTGTTTAACACATCTCCACTTCGCTTTTTCACTTATAGGTGAAGTGCCACAAATTTTACCCGTGGTATGGACTGACGCCAAATAAGTGAGGAATCTTTAATGTGTCACGTTTCTCTTGACGGGGGACCTAGGTTTTAAGTCTCATCCGAAAGACTCGTGACGTTCACTTCGTATGTCGAGCGCTTGGCGAAGGAACAATCATTTAAAAATTCTTTGGTATGACCCGGTAGCGAGAAATGAACCCTGCACTTGTAGCTTGCGAATCGAATGCTCTTCTACTATATCATGGCAAGCACTCCCGTATGCGATATTTTCTTGTGAACGTCTGTTTTGCTATACTCGTGATTATTTAAACATATGTAAATTATGCATTTATTTAAAACAATATAGATTACCAAAAGTTGAAGAATTTGACGTTTTTCTGTATGAGTTTTATATATTACATTAAACCGGATCTGTATTTTAGATGATATGACTTGTTTTAAAGAGACATTAGCAGCTTTCATTTTTCATTTTTCCCTTTTTGCAAAGTAGTTTGATACACAATATCAAAAAGGAGATATACAAAGGCATAACAATTCTTAAATTCCTATACGCTCTATGAAAATTGATTGAGAAACCCAGATATGGCACTTTTTCAATTGCAATTGATTAACTCAACCTTACTATTTGTATTTGTATATGAATACCACACTGCCTCTGACCTTATTTTCACAAAATATATAGGAATATAATGTAGGAATATAAGATTTTTATGTCTGTGTATAGCGCTTATCTTTTATTGTACATCAAGTACAAGTCGTAAACATAGAAAAAATCGAAATATGTTTTATGTGTAAACATAGCTAATGACCCTTTAACTCAAGAGCGTCCTAGTTTGGGTACAATTTTAAAAATAATATCAATGCTGATTTTTTCAATGAATATAAACATCTTATGA